>JBANCW010000099.1:16625-27313 GCA_037040085.1 Colocasiomyia kotana | reverse complement strand
GCAGCGCCTTCAGCACCTGCAGAATCAGTTGCACCACAAGCTGGTTGGAGTACAGCTGGAAAATCACTTGAAACAATGGCAGGTCAGGTACTCGATGGCGTTGTCGGTAATGGTGACCAACGAGCTCAAGCACTTGGACAGTACGCAGAAGCGGTTCAAGCAATTGTGAACGAGCGCGTGGGAGCTTTCGACGCAAGTACTTCACACCATGCACTCGCTGACGAAGTGATGAAAGGAAATCTTGGAGATGGAGACGAACGTGTGTTCTTATTAGGCTCTTACTACAACGCAGTTCAAGACATCATCAATGGTGGTTCATCATCGTCTGCGCCTTCAGGAGCTGGCACACATGTAGTTCAACCAGGAGATACATTAAGCGGCATTGCTGCACAATACGGAACAACTGTAGATAGATTAGTTCAGTTGAATGGGATTGCCAACCCGAATTTAATTTACGATGGACAAACATTAACCATCGGCTAAAAAGGAGATATATAACATGCGTTATTTAAAGGAATTGTTAGAACACGATGAGGTACAAGGTGTTAAACACAACGTACCGATTCAACGTGCGATAAAAAAACACGAACGAATTCACAAGAGAGCGGAAGAGGGACTGTACATTTACAGTCCTGAAACCGTTGACCACATTATCAACTTCGTTGAGCGTGAATTCTACAAAACCACAGGTAAACTAGAGCTTATCAAACTTAATCCGGCGCAGAAATGGTGGATGGAACTTTGGTTTGGCTACTACACGTTAGATGGTGATATTTTAATTAATGAAACCTTCTTAAACATTATTCGTGGAGCCGGTAAATCTACAATCATGGCAGCTTTGGAGATGTACTGGATGATTTACGGTGGTAACTACGGTGGTGAGTCCGTTGTAATAGCTTACGATAATAACCAAGCAGACCACGTGTTCGGACAAGTTCGAAATCAAATAACAACTGGTGAAGGATTGCTCCACAAGCTGGGTGAAAGTGGTACTTTACGTACGACTAAGACCGGAATCCTTTTTACACCAAATAAAAACATGTTTAAGAAACAAACAAATGATATCGGACGTGCTCAAGGTGGTAATACATCTTTAAACATCTTCGATGAGATTCACATTTACACGGACGATGTAGTTTCAACAGTAAACAAAGGTTCTAGACAAAAACAATCATCCTGGAGGTCAATTTACATCACTTCAGGAGGGATTGTACGTGGTAAATTGTACGATAAAATGATTGAGAGATTCACATCAGATGACGAATTCGAGTCAGACCGCTCGATAGGTTTAATTTACCGATTGGATTCAGCAAAAGAAGTAACAAAAAAAGAAAATTGGTCAAAAGCAGCCCCAATGATTTACGATGGATTACCATCTTTAGAAAGTGTTACGGAAGAGTACGAATTGAGTAAGGGCGACCCATCCACTCAAGTACAATTCCTAGCGTACAACATGGGCGTAAGCGTTCAGAACACAACCAAGTACTTTTTGGATTCCGAGATTCAAAAAACAAGTTACGATTTCGACGAAGTTTGGACAGGTGCAGACGTGGTAATCGGCATCGACCTTTCATTAGTTGGAGATTTAACGGCTGTGGTCTTCTTAACCGAAAAAGACGGTGTCACTTACGCCCATTGTGAAGCTCTCGGAAGTAGAAACACATTTAAAGATTTACCCGACCATGTTGTAAGAATTTTAGAAGTAATGCCAAATCTGACGATAACAGATGGAGCATTTATTCATTCAATGGATGTGGTCAACATCATTGAAAGGTTTTACGAACGTACAAACTGTGCGTTTACATTCGTAGGCTACGACCCAGCCAGATACGAACATGTAAAACAGTTAATCGACGATTATTTCTTCGATGTCGACGATGAAAGACAGTTGAAGATAAATCAAGGTTTCCAACTTTCAGATTATATCAAATTAGCCAAAGAAAAACTAGGCGATGGCTCTCTTGTACATGATTCAGACATTTTAAAATGGTCACTGTCAAACTTCGCGGTTAAAATAGGAACCCAAGGTGATTTAATGGGTACAAAACTCTTAAATCACGAGAAGATTGACCCTGTAATGGCAATGATATTTGCTTTGAAGGCGGGGGTAATCAAAGGTTTCTAAAAAAACTTAAAAAATTGAAATTAAACCACACAAAACCGCGAAAGTGTGGTATAATATAATAGAGAGGTAGATACTAATGAATACTTTATTTACAGAAATGGGAAAAATAACACCAATGGAAATGTCAATGATGATGTCAATACTGATGTTAGTTGATGTCTGGAGCGCTTTACGATTACAATACAAAATGGGCAACGGTTTCTTGTCTGATAAACTAATGAAAGGCATGGCAGCAGATTTAATACTTATCTGTGCACCGTTAGCAATCATGTTCTTCCATGAATTTATTAAAACATCTGAGGCAAACACTTCAATGTTGATTCTTTCATGGGTAATCACTTGTCTTTACGCTTTCGGCACAATTGGTTCCATTATTGCGAATGTAATGGCATTCTACCCTGAAAATTCAAAAACATTTGCAGGATTCTTGTTTAGAATCTTAAAACACGAAATCGCTGACAAATTAGGCGTAAAAGTGGAAGATTTAGACAAACTTGCAGACGAAGCTAAGAAAGAAGAAGATTCTGAGACAAATAAACCCACTAATTAAGAAAGGATGAGTTAAATGGCAGGTGTACGTGGTACCGGATTCTACGAATCAGCTAAATGGCACAAAGTTAGAAATGAAATTAGAAAAAGGGACAAGATGACCTGCCAGATGTGTGGTCGACCCGTGATTGGACGGAGTGTTGTCGACCACATCATCGAACTCACACCTCAAAATGTGGACGATTGGGACATCGCGTACAACCCTGATAATCTTCAACTTCTCTGCTTACCGTGTCACAATGAAAAAACATTTAAAAAAGAAATTAAAGCCACTTCATTGTGGTAAAAAGGAGGATTAATCCCATGGGATTTTTAAAAGAGTTTCAGGACGGCTTTCTTGCTAAATTTAAAGGTAAGATTGACCCTAAAACACAACGCGTCCACTGGTCAGATGATACCGTAGAGTACACATCAGCTTTATTATTATCAGTTACAACCTTAATTGCCAGAGAATTCGGTAAAGTAGAATTCAACCATGTTCAATACATCCGTCAAGAGGATGGTAAATACTTAACATCTCGTAAACTAGGCTCAGATATCTTTGAAGCCTTGAATTACAACCCAAATGGTAAGTTAAATAACAGCGAATGGAAAAGAACCGTCGGTAAAGAGTTAGCATCTGGTCGTAATGTATTCTTACAACCAATTTTAAAAGACGGTAAACTAAAATCTTTAGAATTTGTAACCGCTGAACAACATGCGGCTAAACCCGAGGACATTATCGTGTTCACTTCGGCTTTCGTAATGTCACACAATGCCCAATTGTACGATAGAATCTTAACTTCGATTGGTGCTCAACTAGATAAGCATCCATTACGTGGTTATTTGAAAATGAATGCTGTAATTGACTCACGAGACGCTACATTTAAAGACAAGGTCATCAAACAGTTAGATTTAATGGAAGATACTTCAGCAAGAATGGGTATCGGGGTGTTAGATGGTAAAACTGAGTTCATTGAATTGGATAATAAGTACACAACACTAGACCCAGAAGTTATTAAACTAATTAGAGGTGAAGTTTTATCAGGATTAGGTGTTTCTGAACAGATTTTAACTGGTCAATACACTGAAACAGACTACGTTCACTTCCACAACACAGTAATTCAACCAATGTTTGAAGAGATTGAAAAAGAATTGACTTATAAGTTACTAACAACCAATGCTCGTGTAAACACTGGTGAAAAACAAACCTTTGAACGAATTAAAATATCTTCAAAACCATTTGACTACGCTGATGCAACAACATTAGTTAAATTAAGCCAAGCAAACACCAATGGAGCTTTCTTAACAACTAATGAAATCAGAGCGATGATGGGATACGAACCAATTGAAGGTGGAGACGTGTTCAGAACTAACTTGAACTCAACTGTGGCAAGATATAATCCACAAGAAGACATCCACCAAGAGAATATTGAAACTCGTCGTGAAAAACATCAACAAGAGAAAGAGGAAGCCGCAGATGCTAAATACTAAAATCTTCGAACTGGCTGATGGTACCTTTTTGGTCGGTGGAGAAATCAAAACGAACAAAGAATTAGAAAAAGATTTGAAGAAAAATGAACACAAATCTAAAAGAATCTTAACAGATTCAAAAAGAAATGGATTAATTGTTAAAAATTAACAAAAAAGTTACACAAACCGCTAAAAATGTGGTATAATAGAGTAAAAGGTAAGGACATGCTAGACATGTCCTTAACCAATTTAAGGAGAAGTGAGAACAAATGAAAATTACAGCATTTTTCCCTCTCGAGGAGAAGTTGTATTGTAACTCTACTGTATTTGGAGGGACATTAAACGTAGAAGGTGCTAAAGCAGGAGATGGAATCATCTGGCACTTACGTGATTACAGAAATCCTCCGGCTGGACAACCTTTTAAATTCTTAGCAGGTGGAAATATCACGTTAACAGAAGACGATGCTAAAAAAGGAACGGTTGACTTCCGTTCAAAAGCTGATGACACAGGTGTAATGGATGATTACAACAACTACAGTGTGTCTTGGGAATTTGAATCAACAACTGGTGATAAAGAAGTATTAAAATACGAAATACCAGTTGAAAGTCCTCATGTTGAAATAGAAGCGTATAATCCAATTGTTGGAAAAAATACATTTAGAGTTTACTCTAAGCATCCTTCAGTAGACTTTAGAGGATTATCTGTTGATGTACATGATATTTTCACACATTTCGATACTAGATTAATTGAAAATGATACAATTTTAGAAGTGGTTTTCGAAAAACCTTTAGAATCTGTTTCACCAATTAATGTTACGGTCACAGCTGTACCAAATACACATGGTGGATTTGATAATGAACTTTACGTGCCTGTGACAAACGTTACAGTGAAAGACGATGTTTATTCAGATGATAATTTTATCAGATTAGAGTTTGAAAATGGAAATAAATTAATAGCAACAGCTTATAAAAAAATGAAAGATTCAGGAAATGAGGTAATGTTAAATACCGCAAATGTTGAATCGACGAATGGCTCAGGTGACCAAATCCCAATCAAAGAAGGTTCAATTAATGAAGGGGATAAAATTCGAGTTGATATAAAAGCAGAAAATGGACAACTAATTCAAACAACTAACATCGTAGATGTTAAGGGTAAAAGACCTTCTGATAAACCAGAACCAGACCCACAACCTGAACAACCTAAAGATAAAATTGTTTTAGACCCAATTAATAATGGGGATGAGCATTTTACAGGTACAACTCCAGCTGCTAAACAACACGTGAAAGTTTACAATCAAGAAAACACGTTGGTTGCTGAAGGTGATTCAGATGATAAGAACAAATTTGATTTACCTCGTATCGGTTCTGAGAAAGTTTACACTGGAGACACATTCCAAGCAATGGTGATTGATAAAGGTGTTGCTACAGTTGTTTCGGAAAATGTAACAGCAGTTGGTGACCCATTGATGTCAGCACCTCAAAGACCAGAAGTTGCTAATGTTACTCCGATGAGTAAAGAAGAATTTGAAAAACAAACATCGTCATTATTCTCAGCACTTGGTGTTTTAGACCAAAACAAATTTAAACAGTTTTCAACTTTAATTTACAACATGCATTCATCTGGTGCAGTAAAAAGCTGGGAATCAAAACTAGCTGGCTCACCTGTTTTAATAATTAAATCAGAACAAAACCTAGAAATTCCATTGTATCAAACGGTTAAAAATGCTCCGACTTACACTAAGAAAACAGATGGTGTAATAAAAGCAGGTTCAAATAGTTGGGTGTTGTATTTATCAAACATCTACTACGATGAAGCTTCAGATACTTTATTTGCAGATGTTGTGGAATCTTTAGAAGCTCACAGTAATGATTTAGGTATCGGAGTGAGCAACGTGATACGAGCTTTAACTGTTCAATCAGATGAAGATGGTGCAGTACAAAAATTCCCAGCAAAAGACATCATCCCTTCAATCCCTGTTAAATCTGGAGACATTATAACACAAGTAACATTTGGTTCAGACCCTGAAAAAGTAACAGGTCCAGATGGATGGGCAGCAAACGATGATGATAACTGGATGGGACGTTCAGGTATTGACTTTAAGTTCCAAAATGTAAAAGGCGAAGTGATTAATAATGTTGTTATTACAAACTTACCGAAAAACGGCTCAAAAATGATTAGCGGTACAAAATTGTCAACAACAACATCTAATCTTTACAATGATTTTAACTTGAGTGCTTTCCAAGCTGCTCAATTTGAAACATCTCGCTTCACTTACTTACGTAGAAAAGGTGACTCAAACATTTACACTTTCTACTTAGCTTTAGGTATCACTGTCCGCGCGGAAACAACGACAGTATTGAATGATAATTCACAAGACTTCACAGTGGCATTACCATTCGATGGAGACACAGCACTTTAACATTGTTGAAAGCGTCTAAGACGCTTTCTTCTCACATTTGAAAGGAGAAAATAAAATGACAAAAGGACAAGATTTTGCAAATGCTCAAAAAGACAAATGGAAAGATGGTGACATCGCCAATGGTGCAAACTTTGCACAATTATTTGATGCGATTGGAAGTTTATTTGATTCAATGCCAGCACCCGAACAACCTGCAGCAGGCCTTGGTAAAGATGATATTCAAAAACTTTTAGATTCAGGCGAGTTGAAAGCACCATTTGCAGTGGATGGCTTCAACAGATTCACTAGATACAAATTTGATGGCTCTAAATTGACTTTACATTCAGAAACATCTTACGATGCTAATGGAGCACCAATTAAAGCTGGTGATGTAGAAAGCGACGTATCTAAATTCCAAAATCTTAAATTATTACAACCAACTGGAGATAATTGGTACAGAGTTATCCAAGCTGGTTCTGGTGATGCTACATCTTACATGTTATTCACACCAAACAACAGCGTTGTCCGCATGAACGGAACTAAATTTGAACCAATTAAATCTTTAATTTCTGAATAGGAGGCAATTTTACATGAAAATCACTAACAAATTGTTCGACAACGAAGGAGCTCCTTTAGCGTTGAACGGAAAAGAAGAATCTAAAACATTATCACCAATTAAAGTTGTTTACGCTCACACGGAGAAAGTAAATGAGAACAACTTGATGATTCACGAAAACACAATCAAAACAACTCGTGAAAAATATCCATTATTAGTTGAACATTCTGACAACCACATCGATGGTATTGTTGGATACATTGCAACTAACGGAAAACCAAACGATAAAGGCGAATTAGTTGGTGACATGTCGTTCTACGATACACCACAAGGTAAACATGCTAAAAATCTTTGGGAAGATGGAGTTTTAAACGAATTATCTGTTAGTTATTACATCAATAACTACGAAATGAAACAACAAGATAATGGTCATGACTACATTGACATTGAATCAGCTATCTTAAAAGAAATTTCATTAGTTTCTGTCGGTGCAGACAGAGAAACTGGTTTGTTAACAAACTCAGTTGATGATGAAAAAGAAAAAGGTAAAGAAAAAGAAGAAAAAGAAGAAGAACCAAAAGAAGAACCAAAAGACAGTGATGCTGTTCTTCAACAAATCTTAGAATTAGTTCAAGGATTAGATAAAAAAGTCGATGAACTAAGTGAAGAAGACGGAGACGAACCAGAAGACGAAATGACTGAAGAAGTTTCTCCAATTGTATCATCAAAAGAAGAAGATGAAGAGTTGATTAAAGCTAAAAAAGCTCTTTTGAATGAATTAATTGGTTAAATTTTAAAAAAAATAAAAAAAATTGCAAAAAGTTAACACAAAACGATAAAAGTGTGGTATAATAGATATATACAAGAGATTACCACGCTTTTGTTTGTTTTGGGTCGAAACGAACACAAATTTTAATACTAAGGAGGCTGTTTTCTAAATGAAAGCAATTGACAAAATTGAAGAAATTAACAACTCAATCGATTCATTAGTTTTAAAAGTTAACGAAGCAAAAACGATTGAAGAAGTTAAAGAATTAAAGAACCAAATCGACATGTTTAAATCGGAAAAACACGATTTAGAAAAAAATACTAAATTAGGAGCGGTAAAAATGGAAAATTACTTAGACACAGAAAAATCAGTACAAGGATTTCTTGGCGCATTAACAAATGCACGTAACCCACGCGAATTCAAAAATGATTGGAACAACTTATTAGCAGAAAATGGAATCCAAGTTGATGACCAATCTAACTTATTACCAAAACGTTTAATCATGGCTATCGAAACACGTTTGAAAGATACAAACCCAGTATTCGACGTATTAGATGTTCGTTACGATGGAGGAGCAATTGTATTACGTACAATCGTATCTGGTGACGAAGCTCATGTTCACCAACCAGGAACTCAAAAAGTTATTTCTGACAACTTATTGACAATTTCTGAAATCTCACCAGTAATGATTTACAGCCGTCAAGCATTCGACGAAATCCAAAAAATCACTACTGAAGGATTCGCTCAAATCTTTGATGAAGTTGTTGACATCATGGTTCAAGCAATCATCAACAAAATCGTTGACTTAGCTTTAATCGATGGAACTGCAATTGGTTCAAAAGAAACTAACAAAGAACAAGAAAATGGTTTCAAATCAATCATGTCTGAAACTGATGTAACTCGTGTAGCTCACTTCCCAGAAGGAAAAAGCTTAGTTGGAGCATTAGAAGACGCTTACGATTCAATCTTAGAACCAGGTGAAAAAGTATTAATCGTTACTCCAGCTCAACGTAAACAAATCATCACTGAAATCCGTTCTAAAAATGCATTAGCACAATACTTAAATGCAGATAACACAATCACAGACTTCTTAGGTATTGACAAAGTTGTTGTTTACCGTGGAACACGTACAATCCGTCCAATCATGATGGTTAAACACGCATTCACAGTTAGCATGACATCATTATCTCGTGTTGAAGCATTCAAACTAGAAACAAATACAAACGAAATCTTGATAGAAACTGCGGCAAATGGTCGTGTATCTCTATTAAATGCAGTTGCGGTTGTAGATGCTAATAAACCAGCTGAAAAACCAGGCGACAAACCTGCAGACAAAGCAGCTAAATAAACGTAAACGGAGGTAGTCATCATGGGTTCAGCTGAAAGTTACATTAATGGTGTAAAAACCTTTCTAAGAATGCCAGTTGATGTCACCGAATACGATATTGAAATAACGAGTCTTATCGAATCAGCTCTCCAAACACTTAGAATTGCGGGAGTTGATTCTGATAAACCTCTTGTTAAAGATTACGTACAAACATTTGTAAGGTTGAGAATGATGCAAGACGTTTCACCAACTTTTGTCAACTCCGAAAAGTCAAGAGAACATGATATTTTAGTTCTGTTGACTTACGGGGGTGACAAATAATGTTTGAGGTCATCACATTGGTTTTCGTAGAAGAAGAAACTAACGAAAATAAAGAAATTATTAAAAAAGAAACAAAAATGAACGTTCAAGCATTTGAACAAACAATCAAAAGACATCAAAGAGATAGATACAATGATTTAAGTTTAGGTAGAGCTAAAAGATTTAGAATCAATTTCCTTGGAGATTTCTTCGAAGGGAATTTATCTTATTTTGTTCACCGAAACATTAGATATAATATTACAGATGTGACTAGAGACAGAACATCCTCTGGTTATTTCGTTGAAGGCACAACAGTGAGGGGTGAAGGATAAATGTTTAGAACTTATAAAGAGATGATTGAGACATTAGAATCCCACAACCCTAAACTTAGAGTTGTGTTTGGTTCAACAGGTGATAATATTGAACAAGATACCGTATTTATCCAACATGCGGGTCAAATGATTGAATGGTCAGATGATTGTCCAATAATTGTCTCTGTTTCTTACAGTTTAACATTCTTAGTATCACGTGTAGCATTCACAGACATCGATATTATTTCGATGACAACCAATGGTTTGAATTTTGAAGGATTCGACACTCAATCAGGTCGAAATGTTTACACTGCAGACGTTATTCTTTACGGACCAGGAGGTCTTCCATCATGAGAGAAAGAGACATGTCCATTTACGATGCGTACGATGTGATTCGTTTTGAGGCTTTAAAAAAAGCTGATGATAAAATCTTAGAAGCAGCTGTAGTCATCCAAGATGAATTAAAAAACTACGCAACAAAACACAGAAAGTCCGGAGATTTAAGAAGAGTTATAAAAACTTATCCCTTGAAAAATAAACACGGATATTTGATAACTGGGATGAATAGGTCGTACTACAGAGATAGAACGTATCATCCGATAACATTTTTCATTTACGAACCTGCTAAACAATCATTATCTTTAGCGATGTCTAAAGGAATGGCGATAATTAGAAAATAAACCAAAATATTGGAAGGAGAAATTTTACAATGGCAAATACACAAGGATTCAAATATAGCGATAGAGAGTTCTATCATGGTAACCAACGACTTTTAATTGCAGAATTAGATGGAGGCAAACCTAAAAACGTTGTTTACGGAACCGGTTTACTAAAAATCTCAGCAATGGAAGAAAAAAATGAAGTTACAAACTTCGCAGCAGATGATGTTCCAGACCACGC
>JBANCW010000099.1:3571-16525 GCA_037040085.1 Colocasiomyia kotana | reverse complement strand
GGTTTACTAAAAATCTCAGCAATGGAAGAAAAAAATGAAGTTACAAACTTCGCAGCAGATGATGTTCCAGACCACGCTACTGTAGCAGGAGCTTCATTGGTTGAAGGAGATTTAACATTCATCCAATTAGACCCAGACTTACGCGTAAGCTTCTTCGGTCAAGAAGCAACTGAAAATGGATACGGTTACGGTTCAACTGGCGTATTCCCATCACGCGTTGTACAATACGCTTCATTAGGTTCTTCAAGAACTGGTGAACGTAAATTGTTAGTAACTGTTTTCCCTAACATGAAAGTTAAAGGAAAACCAACAAAAGAAACTGAAACAGATAGTTCAGATGCACCAAAAGCAATTGAATGGAAATGTAAAGTTCAAGCTGCTGGTTCTGCAGACTACACTACAAAATCAGGTGCTAAACCTGCTGAATTTGAATACAGATTCTCAGGGGACGAAGTTCAACACGTTCTAGACTTCATCGATGGCGGAGGAATCATCATGCCAAATACTAAATTCGATGGAAGCGACAAACCAGCTACACCACCTACTACACCACCTACTACACCACCAGCTGATGGCGGAAAAATGGGTAAATAAGTAAAACATTAAAACTTAAAGGAGACTAAATACCATGGCATTTAAAATCAGTAAAGTTAGAGAATTCGAAAAAGTCACAGGTCACAACTTTATCGAAATTCAAACAAAATTATCAAACGTTGAAAGTTTAAAAGGTAATGAATTTTTAGACTTATACGAAGTGTTAGTATTAGGAATCTACTTAATGTCACAACACGATGTTCTTGAAGCTCGTAAAGAGTACACTCGTTTAACACAAAGTGTTAACAGCGAAGAAAAATATCAAATCTTAGACAATGCAGAAGTTGACGAACTTTTAGCTCAAGTCGGATTATTCTAATAACTAGGCCGTTGCCGTTTCGGCAACGGCTTTTTTAATTAAGGAGGATAACGTAATGATTCTTACAAAAGATGCATTCAAATACTTTGTGTTGACAGGTAGAGATGTTTTAGTAGACATTGAAATAATTAATGCTGAACAAAAGTTAAAAGATTTAAACAGAGATAATAATTTTGGAAAAGAAATTGTATCATTCTTAGTTACACTAAACACCATTGGTTTAATAGCTGATGAAGAAGAAGAAAAAACAATGGTTGAAGTATTTGACTCACTGACAGAACCTACGGAAGGTTTGACATTATTGAATAATGATGAGCAACCGGTTGATGATTTTCTTGATGACTTCATTGAAGATGTTGACCCGCGTTTAGAGGCTGAAATGAACATTAAAACAAGGTACGAACGTGGTGTAATACGTAGTTTCTTTTACGAAATGATGTCATCTGGTCAAATAAATAACGAATTTTTATTAAATTCACCATTGGATGCTTCAATGAATGTTTTTAATGATTACGTTGAACACGAGAATGCTAAACTAGAAGATAATTAATAATTACACGAAAGAGGTGAAAATCTGATGGCTCAAAAACTCGAGATTGAGGTATTAGGTAACACAGTCAGCTTCGAGAGCTCACTTAAAAACGTCGGAGGTGCCTTAAGGGCTGTAGAATCCGAAATACGTAAGGTCGATGCTGCATTAAAAACTGATGGAGACCCTAAATTTTTCAATGAAGAGAAAGTTAGACTTTATCAAAAAGCTATTGAGATAGCTGATGAAAAAGTAAAATCTTTGAAAGAAGAATTAGGTTCGATAGACTCAGAAACAGATATTACCACAATTGTTAAAATGAAAAAAGACCTTGAAAATACCGAAAAAAGTCTTTTAAAATTTCATTACGGATTAACAAGAACTGAAGCATTACTTGAAAAGATGTCAATTGAAATTGAAACATTCAAGTTTGACCCAGGAACAGGTCCAAGAGAGTTTTATAAAAACATGGAGGGTGTAAAAGCTGCCCTAGCAAGTATTGGTGACATGAAAGATTTCATGAAAACAAGTAAAACTTTGCAAGATGTTGAGGAAATCAACAAAGCTTTTGAAAAATTAGATAAAGCGATTGAGTTAAACTCAATAGGTGCGGAAGTATTAGCCGAAAATATTAAAAATATTGACCCTAAGATTAATCCGGAGGGTTTTGCACTAGCTTCTAATGAATTAAATTCGATAAATACTGAGATTAGAAAATTAAATAGTACAAAAATAGATTTAGCAAAAGTAATTGAAACACAAGAGCTTCAAAAAGAAATGGAACAGATACAACGACAAATTCAAGAGTCCGTTAAAACTTTTAAATTTGACCCAGGTACTGGTCCAAAAGAATTTTACCAAAACATGGAAGGTGTGAAAGCTGCATTAGCATCCATTGGTAACTTGAATGATTTAATGAAAACAAGTAAAACCTTAAAAGATGTCGATGAGATTAAAGGGGCTATCACTAAACTTAGTCAAGCAATTGTGATAAGTGAAATTGGCGCTAAAGTTTTAAGTGATGAACTAAGTAACATTGACCCTAAGATAAATCCTGCAGCATTTGAAAAAACATCTTCAGAATTAAATAATATAACCAATGATATCAAACGTTTAGAACAAACAAGGGTTGATTTAGCTCAAGTTATCAAAATGCAACGTTTACAAGAACAAATAAATCTAACCAAAACTGATTTTAAAACATTTACATTCGATGCAGGTAATGGTTTAAGAGAATTCAGAGAAAGTATTCAAGGTGTCAGTGCTGCAATGTCAAGTATTGGTAACATTAAAGAAATACTTAAGTTTGATTATAAAAATGCGTCTGTTGAAAAACTAGAAGCTGATTTAGAAAAGATTGATAAATACATTGAATTATCTACAAAAGGTGCAAGTCTTCTAAAATCAGAATTAGACGGTATTGATTCCGTTGCTAACCCTGAAGGATTCGAAAAAACATCAAAACAATTAAATGCGATGTTGTCAAACATTACGAAATTAAAAGAGAAACAATCAGACATGAAGTTCAACCTTGATTTTGCAGGTCAGATGGAACATGGTATCGTCAGCATTCAACCTCAAACACTAGCATCAAAATTAAAAGGTGTTTTGAATACTGTTGCTCTAATATCAGAACAGCCTTGGGCTCAAGCGATGAAAAAAGTAGGTAACGCCGGTGTGAAAGCGATGGTTCTTACATTTAATCTCGTAAAAGATGGCGTTAAACTATCTTTTAAAGGTTTTGAGTTTGTATTAAAAGATTTAATCGTAAAACCTGCTAAAATCGCAGCACAAGGGTTTAAAGAAGCTTTCGATAAGATTGGTAAACCAGTTGCGGGTGCTTTACTGGCTCCACTGGATAAAGTAAAAGGCGTTTTAGAGGGTGGTTTCAAGAAAATCACTGAAGGTAGTTTACTTACAATTGGTAATCAATTAACAAAAGGTTTTGAATCAAGTGTTCATGGGGTTATTGAAACAATGCAAGAAACATCAGTGTCAATTAAAGCTTTGAAAACAAACTTAAGCTTTAATGATGTTGATACAGGTACAATTGATAACATCCAACAATCATTAGCTCAATTCGGTAGAACATCAGTGTTTGGTTCAAATGAATTAAACAAGGTTGTAGCCCTTTTGGCAACCAGTGGAATGAAATCTAACGAGTTGGCAGAAACAACAAAAAACATGGCAGCAGCCTACGCGATGTTGGGTGATGGTACTCAAGATTTAATGAACGTAGGTCAAATATTCGAACAAATCAACTCCATGGGTAAATTAAACACGCATGACTTTAACCGTTTGGTTTACGCAGGGATGGGTGGTGCGATGCGTAAAGATATTGAAGCCAATTATCCTGCGATTATTGCACAGTACGGTTCATTTAAAAAAGCAATGGAAGAAGGAGCAATCTCAGCCGACATGGTTAACGCTGCGGTAAACCGTATCGGTAGTTCTGAACAAGCTCGTCAGGCAATCACAGTTCCGCGTACCATCGGATTAGCTTTCAAACACATGAATGAAACACTTTCACAACAATTCTTAGATGTATTTGATGAGTTCAATACCCTTGCGATTTCCAAACTTCAACAAATAACTCAATACTTTAACAGTGCGAACTTCGACGAAGTTAAAGGTAGATTAAAAAATGTAATTGATACTGTGTTCGGATTTATCGACAACATCGACTTAAGTACCATGTTGAATAATTTTTCAACTGTCGGTGAAACAATCGTAGATGCATTCAAACCATTGCAAACTGATGTAGCAGACACAATCAATACAATCGCTGGTGAGACTAAAACATTATTCGACAATGATGGTGGTAAACTTTTACCAGTCTTAACATCCGGGTTATCAATCGCTTTACAGTACATCAATTTTCTTATTTCAACCATTGTTGGCGTTTGGAATGGCTTGGTTAATTCTGTAAACACTAGCACTTTGAAATCATCTTTTGACTCAATCGCACAAAGCTTAAAAGAAATGATGCCTTACTTCACCATTATTGGAAACTTTATAGGAGAAGTTTTGGGTACAGCGATTACTCAAGCAGCACCGATGATTGCTTACGTATTTGAGTTGATAAAAGGTGGCATGGAAGATTTATCAAAAAACCTTCAAAGTATTGGTATTGATAAGATTCAAAGTTTCATTAAATCAATAATCAATGTTATTATAATATCTGTCCTAATCATTAAGAATTTAATAGATGGTTTAATAGACGGATTAAATAAAGGATTCGACGGTTTACAGATAGATGATGTTTTTACAAATTTACAAGAATTACTAATTAAGATAATACCAATTGCTTATCAACTAGCAGAAGCTGTCGGCGAAGTCTTCGGTCAAGCTGTGAAACTATTCACAGATAAAACAGATGCTGGTAATGACAGTATCATTGATGTTCTCGTTAATTCTTTACCTGCAGCAATCGATTTGATTAAGATTGCTTTGTTAGATTTTATCGATTTATTAAAAGGAATTTGGAACGGTTTCATGGACCATGTCAACACTAAAGAAATACAGGATTTTGTTAAAAAAGTCCAAGATTTCTTTGAAAAAGCAAGAGGTACAATTAAGAAGATAGGTGAAGATTTCGGTCAAATAGTTGCAGGGATTGTTGACGGTTTCTTGGAAATGGCGAAATATATCGACACAGATAAATTGTTAAAATTCTTGAAACAAGTTGAAGCCTTCTTAAAAAACATGGCGATTGGAATGGAGCCATTTGCGAAATTCTTAGGAATGATTATTGGTTACATTTTGAGCCTTGTGGTTGACACTGTTGTTAACGCGTTAGACGCTATCGGTAAAATGTTCACCGCGTTTGTTGAAAGTGTTAGAAAACTTGTCGATTATATCAAACACGCTGGTTCAGTTGTTACAAAAGCACTTAGTCATTTCTTCGGAGGTGGTAGAGCTAACAGTGTGAGTCAAAATAGCATGGTGGGTTCGCTATCTGCTGGGTCTATTAATTCTCTATCTAACAACAGTAACGTATCTTCAAATGATTCTTACGTGATTAATGTTTCAGGTGCAAATGTACAAAACCCAACTCAGTTGGCTAGATTAGTTGCACGAGAAATTCGACTAGGCACAGTTTAAGGAGGAGATTAACATGGCATTAAGATTTTCACCAAGACCAATGTTGCGACACACATTAGTGAAAGTTGTCACAACTAGAGAACCTAAAGTACCAAATCCTGTACCACCTGGTCCAACTCACTTAATCGTTGGTTTTACAATAAACCAGGAAGCAGTGATTCGTTAAAAAGATGCCGAAAGGCATCTTTTTTTTCAAAAAAGTTACACAAAACACAAAAAATGTGGTATAATAGAATTAGGATAATACAATCTAAAAAGGAGGATTCTAAATGAATAATGATATTAGAATATTTGATTTAATAGCATCTAATAACACTGTTACACTTAATAGTAATTTAAACCTTACTGATAATAAAACAGTTAAAGTTTATAACAGTGAAGGAATGCATGGTGGATTCGTAAGGAACGATAATGGGGTTTTCGGATTAGCTAATTCTCCTATAAACTTCACAGTTTTATTTCAAGACCCAAAAAGAGAGACGACTGGTTACGAAATGTTCCAAGAGTTTGCCAAACATTTGACAGAGCGTTATTACGTTTGGATTAGATACGCTGTACCGACAAGTAAAGGTTACAGATACGCTTACAGACCATGTGTCGCTGAATCTGTTTCAAAATCAGAACAAAGTACACAAGGTAAAGAATTAATAGTAAACATGACTTTGACACCGGTGGATTCATGGTTAGAACTTTACGAATTTGACACATCTGGTGATAAACTTTATCCAAAAAGTGCAATTCATGGTCCAGAAGTTGCGTTGATGTCTGAAGATTACAGGTACCCACCATCTTTGACAAAATCGGGTTTGAAATTCCCTTACTGGTATTATCAAGGTAAAGACTTGCCTGACGACTTATCAGTTTACGATGGATGGTACGATGTTCCAAAAGGTGACCCTTTTTATAATGCAGAGGGAAACTTTTTAATGGTGGCACCTCATTATTCTGTATCTGATTTCGAAACACAAGCAACGCAGATAATGGGTAATAATTACGCAACCGCAAATCTTACAAATAAAAATGATTTAAAAACAATGGATTCAACATTTAAAGATTTGGCTGCTTTAAAAACATCATTAGACCAAAATACGTATCGTTCAAATTTCAATGGAAAAACATTGATTGAAAACTTTAATGATTCAGATAACGACTTCCCGGATTCTTTAACGAGTGATTTGGTAATTGATGGACCAACAAAAGGATATTACTCATCTTTTGTCGTGATGGGAAAAGTAAATCAAGGTGGTTCTCTACAATTCTACACCCAAGAAAGTGGTGGAGGAGTATTAGAGAGTGAGATTATCTTTGCTAAAGTTTCTTATCCAAATCAAGATTTTATTTTGGATTCAGGTAGTTGGACAGGTGGTTTATTCTTACATCCGTACAATGATTATAACATGATGTTAGATTTGAAGAACTTCACAACATCTGGTGTTTTCTCAAGAGGTTCTATAAGAGGGCAGAACCTTACAATCGACCGTATCATCTTAAGAAGGTCTGTTATAATTGCTTAATGTAAAACCGATGTGTGTAGTCGAACTCTTTGAAGCAAGACCCTCAGGCTTCTTTCCAGATACCGACTACCACATCCCAAAGATTGGTAGCTTTATTTCAACCAATTTTGATTTAACCCTTGGTTTAGAAGCGGATAACACAAGTGGACAAGTGACGTTCCCGATTGGTTTCACTGCGTCACAACCTATAAAAATAGGTGACATCGCTCAGGTACACATTGTAAACATTGGTAATGCTGGACAACCTGTTGAATTTGTAGAACAAGACAGATACCAATCTAAAATGATTGCGTTAAGGGAAGGCTCTAGAGCGTTCTCGGTTACAGGTATTGACGGTAATCGTTTAATACTTCAAGATGCTTTTGTTTACAATCACAGCTTTGTAGATGTGGGTTACGTCGGTAATGGTGTAACGTCAGATATTTTTGACCTTGTGAATATTATCTGTCAACCAGAGATGAGGGCTTATCCTCTACCACTGCACCACATTTTTAAACAGTTGGATTTCAATAATCACCTTGAACCTATTTACACTGATTGTTTCATTGATATTGCAGGATTTTCCTTATTTAACCCAAGTACATCTTTTAGCATGCAATTTAATGCGACTAATGTTAAACCTTACGAGGTGATTCGCTCAGCTATCAAAGGAATATCCGAAGCTGACCCAAAAGACCCATTAGCAGGAACTACTGGAGAAAACATCATTGTTAGTTTTGGTGCACAAGTTCTAGAAGACGAAGGTGGATATTATCTGCATGAATACGCTTACAATCCAAAACCTTCTCCAAAACTATCTGTTTTTTCTAGATTCGGAGCTGATGTATCTTTAAATGTTGCAAAACAACCAAGTAGTGGTACATTTTGGATACAACCTGATGAAAATGCCGATAATTATATACGAGCAGGTGTTTTGTTAAATGTTGATGGTAAATTACAATCGTATCAAACAATTAAACGCGACGACTTCCAAAAACAAGATATTATTAATATCCCATCGTATCTTATAAGTTATAAAGACATTTCAGAACAGCTTGAGAAGCTTGACCCTAAATTAGATGTTTCAAAACCTTTATTAAGAAACGATTGTAGACTTATATTAGAAACGGCGGTAAAACTATCTAATGATGGCGAACATCAATTCCAAAGTTTCGTCGATTTATTCAAAGATGTAAAACCATCCCACCCTGTTTACGAATTCGAAATACATGAGAATGATTTAATAAAAGGTTGCGACATGTTTGAGCACGTTCCTGGTTTATACGCTCATTTTAGTTTCAATTTCAAAAACCAATTCGGTGTCGCAATGAATGACTTGAATTGTTTTGTTAAATCGATTCGTTATTCTTCGTCAGGTGATAGGGTGTTTACATTATTTACATCACAGAGAGGAGTATCTACAAATGTCGGAGAAACGTATTAAATATTACGCAAGATTTCTACCCGACTCTTTAAATTCAGCAAAAATTGATTACGAAATACCTGTTATTAATAACCACAATATTTACGGAGATGTATTAGGGTCCGCTACATTAGACCCTGATAATCCTCGTTTTGGTTATATCGTAACCTCTGATGAAAGAATAAAGGTCGGTACAAAACTCTCAGGTGGTTGTTTTGTTCACAATAGAAACAATTACCAATTACGGGAGGTTTCAATAACTACATGCCCTCGTTATCCTGAATGCGAGGTATTGAGAGAGGTGACAGACGATGCCAATTAATCCGATGACATTTAAAACAGAAAAAGAAGACGTAAAGTTTATCACGTACAGTACAGATGAGTCGGCGGTCATTGAGACTTTAGCTTCTGCAAGAACAAGTCATGTTCGAACCTTCGAAGGTGAAGATAAACCCGATAACGATACCCTCCAAAGAGGGTTTTCTCCTTTGTTTATCACTGAATTTGAAGCCCGTATTGATTTTGGTAAAGAAGCGGAAGATGGTGTACCGGCTGAGAAGTCTAAACTATCTATTGTGGTAATGAAAGGCTTCATTGCGGGTAGATATTTTGAAATAACCAATCCTGAAGATTCGACAATACTTGACCGTTTCACTTGGGAATTTTTAACACATCTTGACCGTAATAAATTAGTAGCAACAATAGTGTTGGATTTGTGTTTAGAACAACTTGAAAATTCATCAACACTACCTTTACCATTGAATCCAACTTTCACACCTCGTGTTTACACGAATAATGGAAGTGTAATCCACAATCCTGTAGACATTGCAAAAACACCACGGTGGAATGATGAATTTAAAGAGATACATGATGTTCGTCACACCGTTAGTGCTATTCTACCAGTTTATTGGACAGAGGTTTCACCTGAGTCATCAATCGTCAATGCTTATCTTAGTAGTTTTACTAATTACGTTACTGATGTATTTCCAACCAAAAACTACAAAGGTGATATTTCACCTGAATTGAAAAGTTTTGTTCAAAACTTGGAATATTTAGAAACATTTAGTAACCAATACACAGATTTTAATAGAAAATTTGGAACCTACGATTTCGAACCGGTAGTTGACCAAAGGATGGCATTTAGACCTCGTAAAACAGCAGTTTCGATGATAACATTGTTGAATTGTGGAACTTTAAGTATCAATTTCGATTCAAAATTCATTGAAAAAGAGGGTTTTCCTGAAGGTGTTACACGGTTACCGTACATGTTGCCCGTTTTTCCAAAAAATCAACGTTTAGATATTGTGAACGGTGAAAATGAATCTAATGATAAAGATGGACGTCGAACACAAGGTACTCAGTTTTACGGAATATTACCCAAGGATTCCATTAACTATAAAGATATTGATACGATGACAATGAATGAGATTTTTAATAGGTTTTATTGGTTAGGGTTTGATAAAGATG
Organism: Colocasiomyia kotana; assembly: GCA_037040085.1. Taxonomy (NCBI): domain Eukaryota; kingdom Metazoa; phylum Arthropoda; class Insecta; order Diptera; family Drosophilidae; genus Colocasiomyia; species Colocasiomyia kotana. The sequence continues at coordinate 6,596 of JBANCW010000099.1, read as the reverse complement.
GTGGTGATGTAGTATTTAAAGCGGATGACACTATTCCTTTTGGGGGAAATATCTCAATAAAAGAAACGATTAGATTCGGAGACGTTGGTATTGGGTACACCGGACAAAAAGGTGATTTTTTCTCAGGATATCCTACACCTCTTTATTCAAATAGATTGTGGCATTCTAAAGAATTCAACAATGTCTCAATTAGTAATTCGTTTGATTACAACTCAATTAAGGGTTCAGATATTCATTTTAAAATCATCAGTTCTAGATACGCAACTTACGATGCGGCATTAAATCTTGCAAACAAAAAGAATGTTTTTGAGATAAGTTACGCAAGTATCCAAGAGGATGTTTTAAAAGAGACACCCGCGTTGATTTGCGAAGTAGAAATTGGCTGTAAAGATTTTCTAACAGAAATTAAATCTGACTTTGAAACAAAAACATTTACTCAAACGTACAGTGATAATAAACAATTCACATTCGTGATTTGGTTAGGTAATGTGTGTTTTGTTAAAGACGTTGAACGAGGTTTTCTTGTAGACTACGACCAAGAACTTGGACCTCTAAGCTTTTTCGACCCTGAGAAAGATAAACATGATGATGATTACTACTTATCTTACAGTGGTTGTTTAGATGCGTTCCACCGTGTTCTAAAGATGAGTGGTCAAACTCAAGATGAGTTCATCAAAAACCTTTTACTTCCACGTATTATCACAACTGTGATACTAAGAGCTTCATCAAATAAAAATAAAGAAATACACCAGGAAATGGTTGACATGTTTAACCGAGCAACATTGAAAAATGCATCGAGTTATTCATTGATTGAATTTTCATCTAATTTCGTACCAAATAAAGACGTATCAAGATAGGAGAGATAACATGGCATTTGAATCAACAGGTCTTTCACTCTACACATTCGAGAATGGTTCACCTTCAACTCCCGAAGTAGATGCAAGTGTTAGACGTTCATTATTTTACGGAAATGGTGATTGTATCATTGTAAACCAACATGACGGAATCGTTGGTACTGCTGAGTCTCCAGGATTCAATGATGATGCATCACTTAAATTAACAGACGGAAAGATTGATATTGAAATTCGTGAAGGCGTAGTCTTCATGGCTGGAGGCAGAATCTTCTCCGCAACAAATGGTTCATCTCGTGAGAAGTTGACATTTTGTAACTTCAAGAGTGTTCAATCATCGATTCCTGATGATAGAACAACCACAGGTGTTTGTGATTTAATATTTGATATAGATACAACCAATTTTGATGAACCTGTTAAAAACGTATTAAAACCGTCTTATAAGACGCGTAAAGAAGACACATCTGCACCAACACAAGAGAAGTTCTCTGTGGTGTACAAAATAATTTACTGCTGTGCAACACAAAATGCAACAAACAGATATTTACACCTTTTCCCATCACCTGAATTTGCGGGAACAATGGTTGCAGGAAGTTTGGCTGACTTAACGAACCAAACATTTAGAAGTCCTGGCGAAGTTACCGCACCTCGTTATTCAGGTGCGTATCTAGATGATAACCCTTATAACTCAAATAATGGAAAAGCAAGAAAACTAGATGACCTCTACGTTTCGGTCACTGATAATATTTTCTCAATATCAGGTCTTGTTTCATCAAGGAAGGATGATATTGAAAAGGGTGGAATGTTCAGTTTTGGTCGTAAGAGTCCTAATTGTCCTTACACCATTGTTCCTGAGAAAGGTAGTTGTGTTGTTTACACACGATTCTCAATATTTTTCGGTGAAATGACCACACCAGAAGATGGTTACGGTTTCACACTTAAAAACATTCAACTAATCGAAACAGGTAAACAAGACTTTGGTGTCGTTGGTGACTGGCCAGATTTCGCGCCAAGTGTTATTGTGACATTTGAAGGTAAATACAAGTATTTAGGCGAATAAAAGCACAAAAAAAAAGACACCCAGGGGAGTAGGTGTCTTTTTTCATTTATAGGGGAGGGAGGAGGAAAATGGAGGAAAACAAAGGGGGGAAAACAGAGGGGTTAGGAAGGAGCCTAACAGTTATCTAACGAAATCGATGTGGATGTTACTATTGAACAGAAGGTCTGATGCATCTGGTCCAAATAGATTAGATTCAACGTTTAGATAGGCTGTTCTGCTGTGAGAATCAATGAGAGCAACTCGATGATTTTCCACTAATTCGCGAAGTGAGTTGAAACCTAAACCTTTAGCGAATTCAAAGTGATTCATGTGACAATCGCTGCGAACTACGAAGGCTCCAAATGATAAATCAATCACTGCTACAACATTATCAATGTCTAAGATACAATCTCCTGTGTAACGGGGTAATCCTTTGTCGAAGTAGATTTCATCAACGATGATTGCTTGATGTTTTAGCATCAATTCTTCATCTAAATCATTTAAACGAATAGCTAAGTTGATGTACTCTTCGATTGCTTTTTCTTGGGCTAAGCTAGACCCAAATAAGTAGTTACCGCGTGATTTCAATGTTGCAATTACAGTGTTTGCTTTAGTGCTCAAGTGTTCTCTTCGGAATTCTAAGATTTCTTCATTAGTGTATTTCATGTCATCGTCTCCTTTATTTTCATTACCTTCCTGTAATTCTATTATACCACATTTTTCTTCATTTGTGTAAACTTTTTGCAATTTTTTTACAATTTTTCCAATATTTTTTCGTGGTTCCATGTAATCAATCACTGTCCAGAATAAAAGGAACAATAAGATGATTGAGATTGTGAAGAGTATCGCTGCAGGAATGTTATCCTGCATGCGTTCTCCGTGTGTGAAGTAAAGTCCTAAGAAATGGTCCCAGAAAAAGTTATTAACGTTTGTCATGATGTTTTCCCCCTAGCGATTTTTTAATGTGTAGCTGCGAGCTCCGATTTGTACTTTAGCTTCCACAACTGAAAATGTATTTGTGTAAATTAATAACCAATCTAATGAGTACAAGAAATCAATTAAAGTTGCATTTCCAATGAATGATGGTACGTATCTAACATGTAAAACTGTTTCGTTGTCTTCACAAATGAATGTC
>JBANCW010000098.1:0-16614 GCA_037040085.1 Colocasiomyia kotana | reverse complement strand
CATTGGTGCAGCCTCTAATCGGGAATTGCTTCTATCTTGGCGTCACAGTGTTCTATCTAGCTCGTTCTTTCGCTCTTTGCAAACGCCTCATGTATCCTTGATGCATCCTTTTAAGTAATTATTTTAGTCAATCTGCGAATTACTTTATGCGACTAACTTTCTGTTTCTCTCCGTTTCTTTCCCTGTTAATATATTATGCATAAACGTTGTAGCACTTTCTACTCATTTTTTCAGACTTTCTACTTATCCTACCCTAGCATATCCTCTTTAAAATGTAATACTTTTTGTCATAGAATTACATTGTTGTTTACATTTCTCTCCTTCTCCTTTTTTTTTAGCACTTAAAGGACAAGCCGTGGTTATCCAAGTAATTAATCTCCTTTTGTTTGGAATCAACATTTCTTTCTATGTTTATCTTTATTCTGTGTCTTTTATTGTTTAGGGGCCCAATAATGAACTACCGATGTATCTCTCTCCCTCTCTCGCTCTTTATATTATATTTTTCAGCATAATCCCAGAAATCGTTATATTTCTGCCTTAAATAAACTTTTCTTTCTTTATTTATCATTATCGCTGTTTTTTTTTTCGCTCTTGAATTATTTAAGGTTCTAATAATAAATTACTGAAGCATCTCTTTCTTTGTAAAGACATTTGGGATACAACCTTGTGCCTATCTTAGTTCTCATGGGTATCTAAGAATGTAATATCTTTATTTCTTGAGCCAACATTTTGCTTTCTATCTTTAAATTCTTTGCTGTATCTTTCTTTCTCATAAACTTTTTGAACATGAATTACTGAAGCAGCATCTATATTTAATTTCCAAACAAGTCTTAAATTAATGTCCTTTCTCTTTTAGATTGTTCCTTGGATCAACTGTCTTGCCTTACGTAGTACTGTACAAAGACCTCATGCCGAGACCGAGTATGGCTGCTACGTTACCAAGATGTACAAGGTAGGTACGACTGTCCCAATTTAACATGAAAAAAACGTAATCCGTATGCTCAGGCTCAGACCCAGTACGAAATTTCCTATTTAGATCCGTTCTTGCAAAGAGGCTATAGTGCGCTGGCACAATCTTCATAATTGTGCGATAGCCATAGATACGCTCCATAGATACGAGAACAACCAGGGCGTTCCTTGAGTATAGAAGAAGCGTTCTGGTGTTTATAGTCAAGGCTCTAACTGGGCAGAGTCTTATAGAAAGCCATGTTTAGGGGTTAGGTACCACAACGAATGACTTTTGCTGCTGCTGGTAGTGGCCAGATTAGAGTAGCAACAGATTTGCCCATATGAAGCTCTATGTCCTTGACAACCTAACTTAAATAGTGTAGTGTAGTAGATAGGTAGCATGCAGAAATTTCTAAGGTCTAGATGGAGTTGAACGGGCTTCTTAGTTTCGCATATATGTTGGGCAAGAGCCAGCTTAGTCTCCCTTCACCCAGCTATATATAACCTGATCTACCGCCTTATCCTTTATATTGTTCTCTGTTTGTTTTTTGACTTTATATCTATAGACCTTGTATCAAGTATCTATATTTCTTTTAAGAAATTTCAGCAACTTTAAGCCCATCACAATCATAGAGTAAAATTACAAACTCTTCAAAATTTATAAGGAAAGAATTCATTTAAATATTTATGAACCACCCTTAAAATGTTTGGTCACATCAGAGAGCTGTCAGCCAAATAGAGCTACCACTCAAGCATGATCTGCTAATTCTTACAATAAAAAAATTTTTAATCGCATTAAATGCTAACATTGCCATTGAAGTCTCCCCCCTAACTTAACGCTAGACTAAATTTAGATGTTTTGCATATCTTTTTTTTTTCAAAATTGATAAAAGTGAAAAGACATTACAATACACATTTCGTTACCCTGGCAATATAAAATATGTCAAAGAAGCGTCAACGGCATCAAATTGAAGCAGCAGCGGCAACCAGCAGCGAGTCAGTGGCGCGTGTCCTGCTCATAATCAGGACTTTGTTGCATTTGCAGCATGCATCAATTGAAATTATGTACGAGCATAATGTAATAATGTATTGTACAAATATTAAGTGGATCTAGAAATGTTTGGTGGCCTTAGCCATAAATGCAAGCGCTTTAACTTGTTGTCTAGCTGGGTCTGCGCGAAAGGATATCGCCTGAAAAAACCAGTAGCATTTCCACCCATCCAAAGTCAGCGACTCATAACGATTCGCTGCGCATAAGTCGCACGCCTGTGATGCGTGAAATGTTGTGGCGACGTCCAGCAAACAAACAGTTGAGCAGACTGGCGGCGGGTGTAGACTGACACTGACAAAAACCATGACAACCTTTGCAGCCGAAAAATGTTGCATGCCCTGCACATTTTATGCCCCATCCAGCCGGGGCTGTCTGCCTGGTCGCGTGCTCTTCTAATAAGCCTAATGCATGGAAAGCGTATACGCAAACGCATGCATAGAGGATTGAGGATAGGCAAACAGCAGGCAGGACATTCATATTGGCAATATTTTAAAGTGCCCAAAACTGAGCCGTTGCTGCACACGACCCATTACAATAACAACAACAATAACAACAACCACTGTTTGTTGTCATAAAAACGCTTTAATTAAATTCATATTTAGAGCCGAGGCAAGCCCTGCCTCCCCTTTTGATTTATGTGCATTTTGTCATTTGAGTTGGCTAGTTGTAGTAACAGGGAGACAGGGGGACAGGGAGACAGGGGCAAAGATACATCATCAGCGAAAGTGCGTATAATTAAATGTTTATATATTTTTAACTTACTAATAAGGTTACTGTTATTGGAGACCAAAATTTTGCCACATATTCGCTGCTGTAAATTGTATGAAAAAGAGATTTTAAAGAGAGATCTAAAAAGATATCTAAAGAAAAATCTAAAGAGAGATCTGAAGAGAGATCTGAAGAAATATCAAAAGAGAGCTATCACTTAGAGCAAAATTATTAATGCAAATTAATCTTAGTGTCAATGTAATGTCAACTGCCAGGCTCTTTGCCTATATCCAGATCCCTACCCCGCTGTTCATCTTAGAGCCGTCGGCGTAAGAGATCGCTTCACCAATATTATTGTTGGTGTCCTCGGGGCTCAATCTCTGGTGAACCTTGAATTTCCTTTCAAAAGAGATTATGTCTATTAGTAGTCGGTCTTACCACTGCGGTGTACAACTTTGGAGTGCAAGCCCCAATTTTTTTCGAACATTTTTTGGCAAGAGTAGAAAGCGATACATGCTTTCTTTCTCCTCTATGTGTTTCTTCCATTCTAGTTTCAAATGTGAGTTCAGTTCATCTGTAGTTTGTAGTGGTTTTCAATCTTGTAAGGTGGTCCTCAGCTTGGTATTCTGTTTTGGGATGTGTTTCTGCCTAGTCTGCAGGATTTGGCCCAGATGCTCAACTTGACTAGTGATGTCGACATCCTTTTGCTAAGCGAATTGGGAATGAGTCCAGAAATAAGCTCCTCAACTACAAGAAAGTTGATCTGGCTATTATAGAATTTTTTATTGGGCACTGTCTACCAGCCAGATTGTGATAACTGTGATAGATGTGAATGAATACGAAGAGAAATTCATTGGGCAGTTCCTCTGTCGCTGCTCAGGCTCATACATTAGGGACACTCCTTTCTGAACAACATTTTGGATATTCCTCAATTTACGATAGCTCGAGTCTTGAAATTTGATCGATATACGGCACAGTTTCACTTTAGGAGATTAGGTGATTATCCGAGTTGTCCGAACACGAGAACTATCTAATAGTTACTTGGCTGAAGAACGCTTCAAACTTACCCAAAAGTTAAGCACTTCAACTTGTATAGCCGATATACCCTGTAGTGTCTTCCTAACTCAATTCAAATCTATTATTATTGTTCTCTCTTCGATTTTCTGCACGAAAAATTACAATTTCAACTTATTGCTATCAGCGGTATCTATACAACATATGCAATTGATTGATCTGACTGTTTTAAAGCTGCTTTGGAGGATCGCAACGATCATGCATAGACCGTTCTACGATTCTTAGAGCCGCCATTTGATAGAGGTATTCTTAATGCTAAGGAATCATAAGATGCTTAATGAAGGTCAGTAGTTTTCCCGTAGTAGTCTTGTTGAGAAGGCCATGGATAGCATCGGTTGCCCCTTAACTGCTTATGATGAGTCTGTTGGCACATTATTGGAATATTACTCTCTATCTCTCTCTCTCTTTCTCTCCTGCTATTTTGAGCAGCATTTGCAGGGTAGAAGTTATCTTAGTAGCATTTTCCGCTCCCCTTGATCGTATTCTGTTTTTTAATTATCAATTTATCAAAATAGATTTCATGCTAGTCTTCGAGTAAGCTCGGCTGATCGCCTGGTCTATGCGGTAAATAAAATTTAAATTAGATAAAATTAGATAAATAAATTTGTTAAAAATTTGTTGGCTTCAAGCTTCGTATCCCAGATAACTCGATTCTTAATAAAATTTGATTTGTTTTTACTAATTATGTTTCCCCATGTACAGTTATACACGTCATACACTCTGTATGCAGTACAGCCTCGTATTGATCCCGCATGCAGAGAGGTGTTAATAAGTCCTTGTTGTTGTAGTCAGTCTTTTTGCCAAAAAATAGAAGAAAAAAAAGAATTAATTTTTTTGCTCATTTAGTGACAATGCTTTGATTTCCACAAAAAAGTTTTACAACTTTCTTATAAGATTAAATTCAAATAATTCGACTATGAAAGACCCTGTACAATATTCAACGTAGACTAAAAATATGCTACATATTTTCTATGTAATGTATTTCAATTCCTGAAAGACGACGTATGCCCGGTGGCCGGTGCGGAGGGCTTCTGCTGTGAAACCTATTTCAACTGTGTGTCTATGGAAATCGCTGCGACTCGTGCTGACTTAGAGAGAAATTCATATTATCGCGGGATTTGATTTTATTCTAGCTTTTATAGTTTCTGAGATCGATTCGTTCGTACGTACGGACGGATGGACTGTACGACGGACATCGCTAAGTCGACTCGGGTAGTCATGCTGATCAAGAATATATACACGTTGTATGGTCTGCCATGGCATCTTCTGCCTATCACATAGATTCGCGCAAAACTAATAGACCCTGTAGCGGTGGGCGCAGGGTCTGATAAATTGATCTCGCTGAACAGTTGTGAAATGTTATAGGTAAGCTTGGCTCCAAGTAATCCAAGCATTAGCAATCTCCGGCGGCGCCTTAAAATATGCTGAAGAATTAAGTTGTAAATCCTTCCTGCAATTTCTGTCTGCTTAAAATGTATCTGCTCAATGACTTTTAAGCTAACAACCACATGCATACGCAATTATACGATACTCATACACATGCATGTGTTATAGAGCAGCTATCTGCCGCTGCCATGCTGCATGCTGCCTGCTGCCTGCTGCAACGTAGCCGTAGTAATATACAGATGTGCTCATATTTGCATAAGCTACAACTTTAAACATATGCAAGCAACGACAAGGAAGCAGCGACCATGATGCACAACACACACAAACACACACACACATGGAAGCAGCCATGCAGCCAGCCAGTGGCAACTTTTGCTCTCTGGACCTGCATCATCATGGTTATCATTACTCAACTTGCTGTTACTGTTGCTGTTGTGAGTAAATAACAGCTACTTTACGACCGAATCGCGTAGGCAGCCAGCGTACAGGGGTGTCGCTGGCAGTACCACCACCGCCACCTAAATATAATGATTTCCTGGCGTGCGAGCACACAGCTTAACTGTATATATGTGTGTATGCGTGTGTGTGTCTGTGTGTATATGTGTGTGTCTGTGTGTGTGTGTGTGTGTATGTGTGTAGCTGTAAACAGCACTTGCTGCATGCAGTCAAACGTGCAGCACATATTGAAAAGCTCCAAAATGTTGAAAGTTACTGTTACTTGCAGGTGAGAGTAGCTTCCAAGCAGTCTCTGTTTGTCAGGCAGCCCAAGTTTTAAAAAATGGTCAAAATTTGTTAGTTTTTTTTTTTTTTAGTTTATTACGCATTGCTGAGGGTATTCTAAATTTGATGAGATATTTGCAACGCATAGCGCTGGCACTCAATTCGATTTAAAATCGACTAGATCAACCATTTTTTAGAATCAATTTTTTTGTCTTGGATGCCTGTAAGCATTTTCATAATTTTCTGAGAACTAAAATGGACCCTTCCTGTTCAGTTTGTGTATCCAAATAAGCTTTACTAGTTGTTCAACACTGGTCACGAAAAGCAAGAACAGTGTGACCATAAAACACCAACTGTCAAAATTCAACAAAAATGAAGTACACTTGAATTAAAATCAGCTTTCGTTCGAGCTCATTGTCCCAGATGAGAAAACCGTTGTCACATTTATTACTTGTGTTGCACCACAAAAATGCAGACAGTTAATTATATAATTATCGATATGGCAACGCTTTGCATTTCCATTTCAACAGTATGCGAGATAAGCAGGGAATATTTTCCCGGCCAGTTTTATATATTTTATATATTAATTTTTTATCCAAATAAATTTAAAGTTGATGCACAATTTTATTTTTATTTTTGTTCTATTTATTTTTATTATTTTATTTTAATGTATATAATATAATATAATATAATATAATAAAATTTAATAAATTTAATATATTTTAAATATAAAAATAGCTGTGTTAGAATTAATTAAAAAAAAAAAAAAAAAACAGATTCGATTTAATTGATTCCATTTCGAATTAAATCCAATAACAAAAATCAAAATTTGTCCAGCTCTGTTGAGTACCAGTCACAATCATCCAGTTTTTTATACAAGTTATGTAAAAGCTGCTTTTTATTCGATTATTTTCTTTTGAGTTGAACAAATTAGCTTCCAAATTTTCGATTATTCCGCAAATTAATCGTAAAGCTTTTGGCGATTACAAACATGTCATCAAACAGAGTTTTTCAAAATCAAAAACAACATAGAAAAGATAATTTGTTGAATCAAAAAGTTTTTTTTTTGCCAGGCGAACAAACTAATCGCAATTTCAAAGCGACATCAAAACAGTTCATTTTAGACTCTGTGCCAATTAAATACGCTTTTTGTTTTAAAAATATATAAATAAATCGAAACAATATTTGTATTTTAATACATTGAACAGCAAACTTTATAACTCTATTAACTTGTTTACAATATTTTCAATATGAGTTGAAATTACTCGATTAATCGAATGATTTTTTGAAACCATCACAACTAATACTTTTTTCACAACATTATTATATACTTACTCATAAATATACATATGTATAGTATGGCTGGAAAAAATCGATTCTCTCAGCATCGATACTTTTCGATTCGATATTTAGGAAATCGATTAAATCGATTTAAATCGAATCTTCGTAATTTAAATAATTTCTGTGTAAAAAATGTTAACACACCCTTAGTTTCAGCACACTAAAATATGAAATACATAAATTTTTCCAGCTCCACATGAAAGATCGTGCTAATCGGTTTGTATTCTGATCGAATCCTGGCTCTTTTATAGTCGCCCCATATATCGTTTCATACACTGACGCAAGTGTCAATGTGCCGCACCACATTGCAGGGTATTGCAGCTTCAACTAACTGTTATAAGCTTACAGCATTTTCTTAGTTGTTATTGGCCTTAGCCACTACTTTGAGTTAGCTGTCAGAGAAGTCCTGCTTATGCCGCCTCCAAGAGGTGCTTCGCTAATGCCAGAAAGATCACGCACTGCCTTCAGTCCCTCCCCTTTCTACCAGCACACACACACACACACACAAAAACCATAACGCAGCACATGTGTTTAACCTAGTTTTCCAAACTGCACGTAAGTCTGCCAGGTACCAGCTTCAGTGCTCCTCTGCTTGTTTCATCGCCTGCTTATCATTTGTCTTCCTCTGCTGCATTTTCCACTTGGCAGTGCAGCAGTTTTCCATTAAGCACTGACAGCTGATTGCTAAGTTTATTATTGCTTACTTTCTTTCGTTTCTTATTTGCTGCTTTCCTCAGACTGCCAGCTACTTGTGAAAATGCTAAGCATTTTCCGCAGCACATAATTGTAAATGCCCCCCAAAGCAACGATTTATCAAATTTTGACCTTTAGCACCAAAAGAACTTTTCCATGGAATTATTGTGTAAAAACTGCTGTGCTTGCAGGTGAAAATCATTTGTATTCTTTGACAGTGCAAAGCAGTTGATTTCTCAACAATTTTGAAGTTAATACACGAAAGGTTTTCAATGCTGAAGCGGTAAAATGTTGTACAAACTTTAGCATAAAACGATAAAGTTTTAGTTTTCACATTTTTCAGTTGTTTTCAAAATATTATATTTTGTATTATTGGCAGGACAATCAAAACAATGCTGCCTCATCCATGATAGAAATAGAGCTATGGGGAAGCCTTAGCCTTAGGGAACATTGAAAAAATACTTAAAAGCTAAGGCAGTCTGGGCGGTACTGATTAGCGGAGGGAGAACACTCTAAAACTTTGTTAAGAGAATTCTGGATTCCTAAAATGGCAGGAAAGGGCTATAGAAGACTCCCAGTTGCCTACGGTACTGCTTATCGAACAACAGCAGATTCAAAATAGAAAAAAACTCAACTAGTCTTATAGTAAGCCTGGTAAGCAGATATAAGATAACTAGCGATAGATACCGACAGCACTGCTTAGGCTAAGTGTAGATTAGGGTAGGAAGAATAGTACAAAAATAAGCTAGTCTAAAAGTTCCCAAATGTCTAGCAGTTATAAAAGGATTACAGACCTCTCTCAGATATCGACAGTGCTGTGAACGGTTACTTTAAGCCAAGGTCGGATTCATATAAAGTGGGGTACTAGGTGTGGGAGTGTCCTTGGTTTCTTAATCCATTGAAAAATTAATTGTAGATAATTGTTGTGCTTTTAAACATAGAAAAATGAAATTAAGTAGCAAGTTTGATAAAATAATAAAATAAAGTAAATAAACTGGTAAACTCTCCCTACTAACTGAAGCGTCTTAATCCCCTCCGTTTTATGTTATATTTATATTTATATGAAAAATCCTTCCTTGACTAAATTCTGTATCCCCTAGCGCATATATTGCGGTACACACTAAGCTGTTGGACCTGTGAGATAACGCCTCACTTTGTCACAGTAGAATGCGCCCAAATGGGGGCTAACTAATCTTTCATAGGATCCATGTTTACTTACGATCTGTAGCTTGCGAATAGTAATAATTCCACACCCATATCTGATTGCCTATAAGAAAAAAGATGTGGAAATAAATGTAGGTTAAGTTAAGTTGTTTCGGCTAACCAGAGTTCAGAAGACGCAGGTACTCCTAGTTGTTGAGCATCCTGAGCACCCCAGGTATTGTGGTGGACGCTTCTTCCGGAGATATCATCGGTTTCCTTAGGTTAGCTAGACAGACGCATAGGATATGTTCCATAGATTTAATTTAAGTTAATATATAAAGCCAACAATGCAAAACAGAACAAGATTTTGCAGTACTCTAAAGCATTTTATTTCTTGAGATAAAAAACTTTAATTTTAACCTGATTTAAGATCAATGGATTTTCAATATAATTTCATGCCTGAACGGGCTGCATCAGTCAGGGTCGGGCTGGGTCTTAAAAGGAGGCCAGTGCCCATCTCTTTTTGCAATCATCAAAAACAGACTTCAAACTGATGCTCAAAGCAATTATGTTTCAATAAAATAATTGCAAATATTAGAAAAATGAAGGTGTACTTTATTCTTTAAGCATTTTAATATTTAGTTTCAATATTGAAATGGAAAGTATTTAACGAAAAATAACTACAAATTTTGAAATAACCGATTTTGTTACAAAAGCGACCGAACGGGGACTTAGAACGAGTTTTTTTTTCCTCAATGTAGATTATTCAATTGGCCCATATATAAAGAGCTACAATAGTGTGCTTATAATCAGTTCTTTGTTGTAGATATACAATGTTATCTATGCTGCTGTGGAGTCCCTTTGAATGAGAGAGATTGGTCCTAAATCTCTTGACTGCTTCCAATTACGCACATAATCAGGCCCTCCAAGCCGACACAGTATTATTTTCAAGATAATAATTGTCTTAATGAAACTCAAGGTAATTAAATTTGACAGCAGGTCGGGTCGACAAACACACACATACATGCAACACTGCACCAGCGCACATGCATAGAGATGCGCCCGAAAGCAGGCAATAGATTGGTAGTCAGTGAGCAGATGGATTATCTCCATTGATGACAAATAAAATTGAACAAAAAAAAACACTTTGTGGCAAAGCAGCAAAAAGCACATATGTGCTTATGTAAAGAAATAAAAAAAAATGCAGCCAGCAAATGTAAAAAAAATATGTTTTTTAATATCAATTGAGAAAGTCAAAAAGCTACCAAAAAAAATAAAGGAGAATTCGCTCGTAAAAATCACATGAAAATCGATTGACGTTTAAAGTGAAATTGCGCGTTGTTTGGCAATAAAAAATGTTGCTGCAGTAAAAATGAAAAAAAAAATAAATACATAAAAAAAAAACAGAAAAAGGAAACAAAAAATGAATATCAACGCAGATGTTGAAATGACGAAAGATAAAAACGAAATCAAACGACAAAAGCAAAGGCAGCAGCAAAAAAAAAACAGAATGTGACACAAACAAACAGCAGCCAGCGCCAAGCGACAGACAGAGACGGCTATACACGTGCATACAAACAGTCGCAAGCAAACATAGAAACAAACACACACACGCATACGATATTGTGTGCGTATACAATGCATGCGTTTGTATTGAAAATGCACTCAAGCACGCTCAGCAATGCTGCCAACTTAACTGTGTTAAAGAGTTGTCATTGTGTTTGTTTGCAGAGTTGTCGTCGTTGCCATTGTTGTTGCCGCCGCCCATCACAGTGTAAAGATATTGCAATTGCAACAACGTGTTGAAGTGGCGCCTCGGTTAAAATTGTGTCAAACTGTGATTGCATTTTTGTGACTGACATTCAATTGATGTTGGTGCCTCCGACATTGCCGCACTGCCATATGCGGTTAGTGTTGCCACTGCAGTTCGATTCCACTACTTCAGTCAGCAGTGGGCTGAATGATTGTTATTGTTGCTGCCGCTACTGCCGCTACACTGCTGCTGCTTCTGCTTCTGCCGTTGGCTGTAACAGTAAAGTGCTTGCATACAACATTCGAAATGGATTTTTACGACTTTTTAAATGTTGCAGTTGATTTGTTGATGTATCTATCTGAATTGTTATCCTTACTTGTATACTTAGTACAGTTGTGTCAGGTTAAATGTGCATACAAAGAAAGAGCAAGTCAAGCGATTGCGCAAGCAGCCAACAAATAGCAGCTGTAATGCTTTGCAAATAGGCGTATTCAAACGGAGACCCCCTCACTGAGCTGTACATTGATCAATTTCTTCTTCTTCTTCTTCTTAGGAAAATATTCGTCTAAACTCAAAACCAAGCTGCCGTTGCGGGACAGACCAATTGTGGATTGTTTGCGCAAACTTTATTGCGGCAAACCTGCAAACCTACGCTGCGTATCCCAAGCATCCAACAGTATATTCACAACTATATTCCCAAATAAAGTATTCCATTTCGGGAATCGTATCCTGCGCACGCCTAAGGTCTTTGTGCCTAAAAATTATATTCGCGCTTTTTTCGTACGAACTTGGATCTCAATTTTACAGCCCGATGAACATGAAAGAGCAGCGACCCGAAATCGCCATAATTTTACATTTTACATTTCACAATAATGAGTCATTAATTTCATAATAATTATTTAATCGATTTATACTAAACTCATCCCTTGTACCGATAAGTTTAGAGATAGTCGCTTAATTAACATATTTATCACTTTGTAAAGAAAAGAAGAATACGAAGTATCGGCGACTCGACAAAAATATCGAAAGAGCATATTGAACAGCATTTCGTGGCTCATCGTGCTGCAATGGAGCTTCTCGAAATGTAAACGTACTGATTCTGGACGGGCTCTTAAAATTTAGTTTCGTGCATGAGTTGGAGCGGACCTCGAAAAGGAGGCTACTGCACATCTTAACAGGGTTCGAATAATGGTTCCAAACAACGCGGTTTCAAAAAATAGTTATGCCAAATATTCAATCCAACCATATTCTTAACTGTAATGTTAGAATCAAAGATGTTCCTACATCAATTGTTTTCAATATTGATATTTTATTCAACAGTGCAAATATCCGTTCAATAAAAAGTATCCCAAATATCGATATTCGAACCAATTAGCCATGTTCCAAGCGGCAATGTTCCAATCAGCGATGTTCCATTGTTTCAAATATTGATATTCTAATCAGCGGTACTCCAATCAATAGTTATCCAATAAATATTGCTTTTCTAACCAACGAGTAATCCATGTTCCAAGACATGTTCCAAGATATATTCCAAGACATGTTCCAAGACATGTTCCAAGACATGTTCCAAGACAAGTTCCAAGACATCGTCCAAACCGCTATGATCCTACTATCATTGTTCCAATCATAAATTTCCCAAATTGCTCTAACCGAAAGTCTCCCAACTGACGATCTTTCAATCAGATATGACAAATGCAATTTAGTAGTTCCCTACGCAGAGAAAATTTTGGGGGTCGCAACCCTCAATCAAAACTTTAAATACGATTTTAGTTTCTATCAAAGACGATTATTTAAAGGATGGTTTATATATTGGTATAATGCTCTAACCGAATAACTTGAGAATAATTATAATTATATATAAATATAATGAATTAGATGACAAGCAAATCGATTAACTGTACCAGTGAGTTGTCTCTAAAAAGAAGGAGCGAGAATTGGCTATTTTGAGATCCCTTTCGAAAATATATATTTAATTGTATTGAAATTTTTGGGAGGGAGAACAGCCTCTTGCTGTTTATAAGCAAATTAATAAACTTTCGAAAATCTATATTTAATTCTATTGATATTTATGGGAAGGAGAACGGCCTCTTGCTGTTTATAAACAAGTTAATAAACTTAAAAAGAGAGTCTGTTTAATCTATAGCTGTTTGGAAATCAGAACCTACGCACTCGACCCAAACTACTACCAAAAAAAAAAAAAAAAAAAAAAAAGAATTTGGTTGAAATATAATTGATCTAAAAAGAATGTGCTCAACTCAAGGAATTATAATTCAAGCCGAATTATTAGGTTATTTAAACCACCCATAGTAAAATTACGTATACGCAATGACATCCAGATATGGCAGCAGTTCAATGAAGCAAGCATGCATGAAGCAAGCATTTATGAAAGGCAACCATCAAATTAATTGAAACACGTAACCGAGACCAGCATGCCACAATTTATTCAATCTAATCACTTGTTAACCCTTTTCAGACCAAAGGGCTTGTTTGCTACATTAACTTTCGCTTTCGGTTCGGAGGCCTTCTGTCATTGTGGCAACTACATAAATCAGTTTTTGAGGGCAATATCAAAGGGCATTGCATGTGATGTGCAAAGTCATCGCATGATTACGTCGAATCAGCAAGTAATCATCTTGTGCAAACTGCTGGCCAACACAATTATACAGAGAGCGTCGTAGTAAACCTTTCAATTTCACTTGGTTTATTCGAAGTAAACAGCTTTCGAAACAGCTTTCGGTCTCAAACATTTTTGGCCAAGTCAAGCATGCGGCAGCCAGCAACAAAACGGCACGCAAACGCATCAAATCAATGAAAGTGCTGCCAATAGTGTACTTGTGTACTACCACGTTTTGCACTTCATTGAGCTGCCCAGCCCAGCCCAGTCAGCACTCAACACATATACACACACACACACACACTTGCACATGCACACGGCTACACGCATTTGCAATTGTTTCCCACAATTGCCGCTGTGTAGTCAATGAAGCTGAAGTTGAAATAGCTTAAAGCATTTTCACCCATTGGGCTATACATAACCATAACATAGAACCAGTAAATAGGTTCTGTTTTTTTTTTCTCGTATTTTTTTTTTTTTTAACTGAAAACTGCTAAGAAAATGAAAATTTCAACATCGTGCTATATTTTCGCTGTTACGTTGCTTTGCTGCCAGCATTCCTTCATGCCGCGCATAATTGCACTTATATGAGCGTATTGAGGCATGCTACCAACTGCCCTCAACGTGCCATACACTTGCTGCATTGAAATCAACTACCGTTGCATGCTTGATTTAATGTGAATACAAATCGCTTATCAGCAAGGAAACAGCAACAACATCAAAAAGAAAAAAAAAATACTTATAACCTAAATAATAAAGCCACTATAAAATATGGAAAATATGAAAGAAAAACAAATTGCACAAAAAATAATAATAATATACTAAAAAATTCTTTTGTGGCTCTCGCATTACCAGCAGCTGTTCCCGATGCCCCCCCCCCCCCACCAATAGCATAAAGGGAAATTTATAGAATTTTTTTTTTTTTTTTTTCATTTCTTCCACAAAGTGGGTCAACTTAAAGTGAGATTTATATTATGCATCCAAAGCTGTTTGGTGGTTAATAGGAGTATTACTCTATAGACCCTAATGCGACTGAAATTAAACTCTTCCTCAGAAATAAACTTAAGAAAAATATTTAGAACTTATCAATAATACATTTTGCCATTATATACCAGTAAATCGTGGTGCGACATCTATTATAAATTTCTTAAACTAACGCTGTAGATAGGACTAAATTAAATTAAATTTAAATTTCCATTAATAAATTTCCATGTCCCATTTGTAATGCTCAATCTTGCGACTTGAAGAATATCTTCAATTATCCTCCATAATAATATGCAGACATAAAACCTTTGGAAATATTAATGCCCCAACTCTCATTAAAAATCCTTTGGTACAAAATACAAAACTAATATTAAAAAATAAATAAATAAAATATATATTAAAATTCTTTAAAGTTATCAAACTATACAATGAAATTAATTTAAAACTAATTCATTATAATACAAAATAAAATTAATAATCAAATTTATATTTATTTATATAAATTTAATCACACTATAAATCAGTTCAAAATTCAATAATAATCATAGCTGAAAATGCTGTACAAATTCTGTTAGCTTTAAGATTTAACTTTTAAATAAACTGTTTTTGCTTTAAATAAATAAATATAATTATTACGAATGTATTGCAAAGAAATATAATAAAATATTTAAATCAAATATACAATTTTAAAGATACAAATAAAGATACAACAGAGTCGGTAAAATTCAATCAACTTGCAGCATATTCTCAATCTATGCCCCTCCATAACTACCCTTAAAGCACAACATTTTTGGTAATGCTGACCCTCAAACTCTTATTGGAATTCCTATAATACAAAATATATATTTAATAATTTTTTATTTATAAGTATTTAAAATCTGTGCTTATAGTGGACAATAATTAAATTTCATGGATAAACAATCGCAATTCCGTCTTACAGTTCACTCGGGGATAGATTAGTTCATTGTTAGGTCAAACGGGTGTAGTCGAAGTAGCCTTCTTTTTGCTATGCTGTTATCGAGTAGATTGATCGCCAAAGGGTTGGATGATTTATGATTTTTAAAACTAATTTGCAAGGGCAAATTTACAAAATCAAAAAAATTAATTTACTACTCCCGCTCAACTACACAGCAAACAATAATGCGTCTGACATTGAACGCTGACATTGAACTAAAATGAAATAAAAATATACAATACTGGTATAACTGGTATACACAATTTAATCCTAATGCAATACCCACTACAAATTTTTCAAAGACTTTAACTGAAAACCAACTCTGTAGACCAAATTAAATTTGAATTTCTTTGAATTCGCTTAGGTCACACAATGCTCGCTCAATTGCAACTCATTGAAAAACAACAGGGACGGTAAAATTCAACCGACTTGTCCCTCCACAAAGCTCTTAAAGCCCTTTGGTAATGCCGACCCTCTAGCTCCTATTGGAATCCCTATAATACAAAATATAAAACTAATTTTGAAATTTCTAAAGGTTTTCAATTTAAATGCAAAAAAAAAGTTTGTTTTCTTTTATTTACAGCAAACTTAATAATAATAAAATTATAAGCTTAAGCTAGCTTAGGAGCTATGGCAGCTGGGGCCTTCAGCTCGAATAGTTATATTTGTTAGATGATGTATGTATGATCTTCAATTATATATTATCGCTAGGTCCAAGTTGGCGTCACTATGCAGTTATACACAGACCTCTTATATCTCAATGGTAGTAGGCTGGTACTTTTTAGCATTCCGTTCAAGCATCCTAAGCTTTACCTTGCACTGTTGTATGTTGTCTCTTATATGTATTTCGAAGGTAAGTCTTTTATCTAGTATTATTCCAAGGTATTTCGCAGCAGAACTTGGTGTTATTGGGTTGCCGTTCAATGTTATCCTTGGGGCCCTACTTTTCCTGAGGGTGTAGATTACTACTTTGGTTTTTATTTTTTTTGTCTTGTCCAACTACGTGTTCATGACTCTAGTTATAGCAAGTAGTATTGTGTGGTAACTGCAGCTTTAGTTGGGCAAGGAGAGCAGTTGGCTCCACGACTCCTTCTGCCTGTCACACATAAGCAATAAACTCTAGGCCCTTAAGAAAGCTAACAGCAATCCAAGCTGCTTTTCTTATTAATTAACAACCATTCGATAAGGCCGCCCAATTATTCATTTTTCTTTATTCAAGTGCTTACAAATTTCCAGAATGCAAA
>JBANCW010000097.1:0-29573 GCA_037040085.1 Colocasiomyia kotana | reverse complement strand
AAGTTGACAGCGGAATTGACATTTATATTGACGTAGCGTCAACTAACATTGATCTTGAGTCTGTTCTGTCAGTTGCGCGTCATAGACTAGTCAATATTAGATTAACAAAGTAGATTGCCGTTAAAAGTAGAAAGAGAGAGAGAGAGAGACGGGGGGGGGGGGGGTCTTTCAAATATTGGTCTTTAAATTTCTGCTGCTTGCAGCCCACTGTGCCCACTGTGCACACTGTGCCTCGGCGCGTCTTTAACTGAAACGCAGACTGAGATGGCAATGCGCGTCAAGATAGTCAAACAGCTCTTTTGGGTCTCTCGTCTCATGCCATTGGAATGCAATTTCACTTCTTTAAATATTTTCTCAATTGTTGTTTTTTTTTTTTATTTTTTGTATGCTTTTTTTGTTTTTGTTTTATTTTTATTTATTTTTGTTGTTTCTTTTGTTTCTCGTTGTGCGTTTCATTTGTTGTTCGGCGGCAAGTGCGGGGCGAGGTAGTGACAGCAGCAGCAGCGGCAGCTTCATTTTGTCGCTTATCACTTGCCGACCTTGCCTGCGCATGGCCTGCATAACGTAGCCGAAGTACTTAGCAAGTGTTGCCTCTGCTGGATTGCCTTTTTTTACACGGCTGCTTTTGGGCAGCTTCTTCAGCTGGTGAAAACGAAAGTAGGTTGTTGTTGTTATTGTTATTGTTGTTGGTTTTGTTGTAATGCCTTTGGCTTGTAACTTATGTGGCAGCGGCAGTGGCTTTCTTCAGGGTTTTCGTGCAATATACGTATGTACATTTGGCTGTTTCGGCGCGTCTGTTATTCAAGGAAGTAAAAGCGCAAATAATTGCCAAACAAAATATATATATATATATATATATGTGTGTGTGTGTGTGTGTGTGTGCTGGACACCCAAAGCAGGCACAAGGCCCGGCAACATGAACAACAACAGCAAATGCAGCAGCAACAGTTGCAGGCAGCTCGGGAGAAATATTGGCATTTAACTTTAAGTGGTTGCCATCATAGACTGCTTTTGTGTGCTTTTTGGCCGGCTGAGCGCCCCAGTCAGTCACATGGTCAGAGGCAAGGCAAAAGTCATGCGGCACCCGACAACAACGACAACGACAACGACAACGACTTGATGCAGCAGCATAACAGGAAGTACAAACAGCCAAGCCATGCCAAGCCAGGCCGTGGCAGGCCAGCAGCTGTTGCAACAACAGTAAACAGACTGTGAAGTAATGCCACAAAACTGGTAAAAGCAGAAGAAGCAGCAGCAGCAGCAGCAGCAGTAGAAAAAAAAAAAAACAACAGCAATAACAACAACTACATAAAAGATGCAACAACAATGGCCAACAAAGTGGTGGTGCTTAGCCAGCCGCAAGTCAAGTTGAGTCAATCAAATAGCAACAGCCAACAACAATAATAACAACAACAACACAGCTACGATAAGCGTAGCTCGAATTGAATTTCAATAAAATGCGCATAAAACCGTTTTTACAGTTGTTGCTTTTTCATACACTATATATACCATATATTTATTTGTTGTTTCTCCCTTTTTTTTTGCAAAATAAATCGAAATCATTTTAAGCAGAGCTCTGCCTTCTATACCACTGCTCCACTCAATCACTCACTGTGTGCGTGAAAGCCAAGCGCAGCCAACAACAAGTTTGGTCAATAACAATAACTACAACAGCAGGCAGAAGAAATCTCCAAACAGAAGATAAGCAGCCGACGCAGACGCAGTGCGTAAAAAACCACAGCAGCCGCGGCAACAGCAACGGCAGCAGCAGACCTTAAGCAAAGTCAAAGTCAGCGGCAGCAACAGTCAAAGAGCAAGGTGAAACGAGACGCTGCGTCTGCGGCCGCGTGTAAAGCAGCTCACAGCAACGCTGCCGCCGCCAGCCAAATGCAAATGAAAGCGAAATCAACACCAATACATAGACAGCAAAGGCCGCTGGCAACAATGTCGACATCGGGCAAAACTTGCTCCGCGCCCCAAAGCACAGTGGGACAAATGGCCAATTTATAAAAAATATATCTAGACTTTTTTCAAGAATTAAATTATTTTTTCAAGTCTATAAAAATTATTAATATTTTTATTTATTAAAAAAAAATCATTTTTCCTTAATTTAAAAATAAAATGTTATTTTAAATATCAGTAAAATTTAAAAATAAAAAGAAATTAAATTCAGAAAAAATTATATTTTTTTTTTTATATCTGGAAATTTTTTTTTAAATTTTGTAAGCAGTATATAACCAGGCTATTTATATATATATATATATATTATATATAAGCAGTATATAAACAGGATATTTTTTTTTATAAATTTGATAGTATATTAAGTTTTTAATTAATATTAAGTTTTTGTTTTTTTTTTTTTTAATTTTATTATCAGTAATAATCAGGCTATTTTTTTTATATATTTGATTGTTTATTAAGTTTTTCATTAAATATTAAGTTCTGGCTTATGTATAAATTTCTAAATTTGGGAATTGTAAGAGGGAAGGGAATCAAAAACGGAAACCCTAATGTGCTCGAGGTGCCGGCAGGAGTCCAGCAGCTGGTTTATTGATTGGGTGTCCCAGCAGTAGAAGCAGACATGGCTAGCGGTAACGTTAGAGATTTGACCGATTCGCAGGTAAATACAATTTTTTGGTAGTTTGGCTTGAATCGAAAGTATTGTAAAAAACAGAAACTCCATTCAGCCAGCTGTTTCAGGTTTAGCTACTTTTTCATGGAATTATTTATGCCGTAGATGGGATTAAAAAGATAAGATGGATTGTGGCGGATATCTTATGCGGCTGCGTCAGCATTTTCCTTGCCTTAATTTTGTTGACTTAGGACCCGGAGTAAAGTTCATTATTTATTTATTATTATTTTTTTGTGCTGCATTTTGATAATTTTCCTAGTATTATTTAATGCAGATCTCAACTTAATTTTTTTAACACATATTTAAATAAATAATTTAAAAAAATATTTGAATTTTCCTCTTTAAAATGATAAAATAAGATGTCAACTTCGACAACAGCTCTGCGAATGTGGAGACTAAAAGTATAATAAAAATTATTTAAAATATCGATTTGAAAAATTAAAAAAAAAAACATGTTTTCTCCCACTGTGCAAAGCCGGCAGCCAGGCAGCGCCAGCAGCAGCCAGCCACAATGAATGCAGTCAGCTCGGTCAGCTACTGGCAACTGGCAACTGGCAACTGGCAAATGCTGCTGCGCTGTTTTTTTGCTCTTGTTTTGGGATTTCTTTTTGTTGTTGTATTATTATTATTTTGATCATATGACTCAACAGCAGACAGCGTACGCAGCGGCAGCTAGTAGTTGGCTGGCTGAGGCAGCAGCAGCGGCAGCCGGCATCAAGTGAAATGACTTGGCGCTTGCAGTTTGCCTGGTCTGCTTCGCTCTGTCTTGCAGCTCCCTTCCTCCCCCTTGATTCTACTACATGGTAGTAATTTGTTGACTTGATGAGTTGCCATAAATTTTATGGTAGTAGAAAGAAGAAGTTAAAAGAATATGTAATACACAATCAAACGGCATAGAAACTAGTTTTTTTTTTTTTTTTTTTTGTTAGCTCTTCTTCTTGTTGTTCATTCTCTTTGATATAATGCTTACATCATCAGCTTATGATAATATAATATTGTTGTTGCCAGTCAGTAGCACGTTAATAGGCAGTTTCAATGAAAGTTATGCACGGTTGAATGCGGCATGGGTTTTGGGCTGACGAAGTAAGCTTCAATTGCGCAGGCAGCGTCGCAGTAGGGCTAATGTAGCTGGGTTAGGGTTAAAGTTGAGCTAGTACGCTACAATGGCAAGCGCTGAACTAAGAACATTCCCCATTTCATTGGAAATGATACAGCTACTCATATGGCAGAATAATTCTCCTTTCGACTATCGAAAACTGTTTCAAAATTTGTGTGGGCAAAAATAAAAATTTAAATCTCTCTTTAATATCATATAATCAGAGAGCTTTGAATTTTCAGAACAAAAATCTTTCTATTCCTCAAAAATTCACGCGAAATGCACAAATTTATATACACCGACAACTCTAAGTTGAACTGCATAAACCCCATAAAATCAAAGCAATACGCAAAGCTGAGAAAATCTAGGCTAATAATTCATAGAATACGAATTCATACGCTTCGATTTTCTTTTTTAATAAAATTTGAACCACAACAACAACGTTTGTGCTCTATTAAAAGAGTATCATGACCCTGATACGACCTTAGTTTGGCGTTCGCTTGAATATTCCCCGTTCAAGTTCTTTCAAGACTTTATTTTCTGTATTTTCCACTCTTTGCACTTTGAGGCCTTCGTTGGAATCCAAATCCTCGCTTATTCTACATTTTCTGATAGTTTTCGCCTTATTGATTTGCCTTCTCGACGCACTGATAATGGTGTGCTGATAACATGCGGTGTTATCCATTCTTCTTTGTTTAGTCAGCTTCGATTTACTATTCTAAAAAAGCCATCTAGAAACTTCCAATCTATATATTACGCTGCCCATGAGCCTTTTGCGAGTTATGTGTTCCCAGTATATTAATTGATGTCATCTAATCTCTTAGGAAAAAACTTTTTTCTCTATCTACTTTCAGATCCTCAATTTCCTTACTCGAATTAAGTTTTAATATTTATTTTATAATTATAATAAGCTTACAGATAAATTGTTAGTAATTTGAAATAAAATAATCAATTTCAAAATTTCTTTAAATATTTAATTCCCAATATTAAGGGCGCCGAGCGTACCATAAATAAGCCCCCAAATTATATTAAAAAAAATTACACCTAAATATATTAGGTCTCGACTTGGATACACGAACACTACAAAGACTACACCCAACAGCAATATCCACCGCATCCTATGCCCCTGCATGTCCCTGGCCAACTTTTAATCCAGATTATTTGCGAACACAGATCCAATTACTCTACTTGGAAATCAAATTATATAACCTAATATCACTTGTTGTAATATCGGACTAAGAACGTAGCAGTTATGGCTCTACTCGTTACCTTAAAGTTTTAACTTTTATTTATATTGGCATATAACTAAGATTGCCTGTACTGTGGTTGGCTTTGCCAGCGGTTGAGACAGCTGATTTGTCACCTCCTCAAGCCTTTGCAGAAGGTCGTTGTAGGGGCTGGTGAAAAAACAGACCCACTAAATTGAATAGTTTCAGCTCTATGTCCATGCCCCAAGTCAGACGTGCGAATCTTTGCTTCATTTCAATTTAAGAGTTAACATCAATCTTTTTCTTTTCTTTTCTTTTCTCTTCTTTTGTTTTGCTTTTTTTTGCTTTTTTTGCATAGCTTTTAAATCTGTTTAAGCTGATCAAAACTAATCAAGCAACGCAGAATGCATATCAATTAATTTAACGATTAAATAATCTTACATCATACGTCGCCCGTCTATGGGAAATTCAGTGTGACGCATGATCCGCATTCCACACATGGTTGACATAAGCGGCACAAGGCTTATGTCTGTGATGCATGTTGGCCATTCGACATATTTACATATTTGTTGACGCATAGCGGCAAAAACTATATATTTACTTTATTCAGATTTGATTGAGCTACATTGCCAGATCTAGACAGTGTCATCTTTTATGTTAAATATCGCATAGGTCTACTATGTATGTACGTGCTCGCAGTGAAATTTCAAATAAAAAATTCAAATTCACAGCACAATTTATAAATATACATATATATATATATATATATATATATATATATCAATGGAGTCATTTCATTTCATAGCTCACTGTCAAGCTTGCAACATTTTGCAGATTTATTGCTTCGCACAATGTTGGAGGGAGTGCATAAAACAAACTAAGTGTGTAATAAATGCTCAGATAGACCGAGCTATAAAAAATCAGATATTTATAAATTGTTGAACTTTTAAATTACGAAATAAAGTCCCAACTCTTTCAAGCAAAGTTTATCTATTTTTCGATTTTACAGATTTTTTCACAACATTTTAAAATATTCGTATATGTATTTTTTTATTTATTTAAACTTTTTTAAATTAAAAGAAAAATTGTAAATACTTGAAAATAATTCTATGCATTTCAATACTTAAAAAATCATAAAAATTATAATCCTTTTAAAGTGTTAATTGTTCTAAAATACATACATTAAATGAATACTTGAAAGAATTTGGTTTTATGGTTTTTACAGGATATTCTGAAGCATTAAAAGATTGCTTTTAATATAAAAAGTAAAAATATTTTATTGATTAGTTTCTATCACATTACAGCATTTTGTAAGCACTATTTTAAGAAAGGTTTTTAATGTTTTAAAATAATAATAAAAATTTTTTACATTAATTTAATAAAACTCAAAAAGAACAATAAGATCTATGAGAAGAATTTGAGAACATTTAAACTATTTTCAACATTTTTTTTTTACATCAAGCTAAATATTTTATTAATATTTGAAAAATCATATATGAATGCTTTTCTATGCGTTGCATGTATTTTTCATTAATTTTTAAAAAAGATTTATTACATTTTTAAGAAACGTTAAACTTGTTGTTATTTTTTTATTATTATTATATTTCGTGTTGAATAAATTTGTTATTTTTTTCTCAGCCTTAGTAGTTACATTTTCTGATTTTAAAAATGCAATGAAAATGATAACAACCTAATGGGAAATAATTCATTTTCACTTTATAATTTATATTAACTGCTTTACAATTATTTTTACACATATTACATTTTCTATATATATTCCATGTAATATTGATATTATTTTGGCTCATTAATAAATACTTTATTATCATTAAAAGTATAGAAAGGTTTAAAATAAATGGAAAATTGATTTATTTTGTGATTTCTTTAAATTTTATTGCATTTATTTTTGATCAAATTAAAAAAATATTTTCTTCTGCTCTTTTTTTTTTTTTTTGCTAATTTTTACCATTTTTAAAACTTTTATTAACTTTAGTTAACATGGATGTTATAGGATTTCATAAATTGTAGTACAGTCAAAAATGAAAAAACTCACCTTTCATAGTGTTTGTCTTGTTTCCTAACTTAATCTCTTATTTCATCACACTTTTGTTGCGTATTAAATTACCAAAAGCTCTTAAAATTTTTTCAACATGGGTCTTTCTGCATTAATGTGAGTTTCATTTAAAATGTATAGGCTTTATTAAGAAACCAATACGCAACTATGTAAAATCAAACGCTAATTTTATTATGGTCATATAATAACATTTTTCAAATTTTGAAAACAAGTTGGTGAAAATATGCAAGGGTAAAAAAAGTTAATGAATCAGTTTACAGCTTTATTAGACTTGGCTCTTGAGGGGAAAACAAATTTTAAAATAACACGTCTTAACGAGTTTATCAAGCAAATGCGGATACATGGCTTGGAGGCATTTGAGCGCATGGCTCACATGAAAACATACAAATATAAAGCTATTGGTCATTAGAGCAATACTTAATTAGTTGAATATATTTTTGAAAATCACGAATGAGGTCAAGCAATTGGCTGCATATTGAACTGATAACTTTTAACTCACACGGCTTCTGATTATCGTTCAGCAAGTGCTCCAGTGCGTATGAGTAATGACTTGAATTCAATTCGATTTGATGTTATTTTTTGGAAATTTTACTAAATTAATTCTTAACCATTTGATATTCGTCAAAATGTTTTAGCCTGAGCTGTGATAAAAAAATGGAACATTTTATTCAGTTTTATGAACATTTTATTCAGTTTTGAATTTCAAAAGCAATTTTTTTTTTTTATTGACTACCTTTTATGATTGACTCTTTCTCTAATTTATTATTTGTAATGAAATTTATTAGCTGTAAATGCCCCTAATTTATTAGCTGTAGCCTTTTTATAACCAATTTACTTTCAAATTGCTTAAAATTATAGATCAATTGTATGCCAAATAAAAAATGAATACGCTCATTGAAACTGCCTCAAATGTATGTTAAAGATCAGCATTAAAGCCGGAACTGATTGTCAGAAATCAATCTTATTAAAAAAATATCAAAATAAGTTAATTGCAGGCCATTTATTTCAAATCTTTTGGCCATTTTAAATGAGTTATTTTTATGCCAAGCCTTATGACAAGCTCGAATTTGTATGAAAAAAATGTTGCTTTATACCTCAATAAAGCTTTCAGATGAAACTATTGTAGTTTGAAGTATTATGACATTGATTTGGAATGTATCTGCATAATTTTACTGTAAATATTCAGCGTATATTTTTATAGATTTGACTTGACTCTACTGTCAATAATATCTTACCAATTATATTATTCAGCTGGGGACTATAAAAATAGAAAACAGTACTGTGTGCTCAGTAAATTATCGTTGAAAAAAAAAAAACGAATCATATTGAATTTTATGATGGAAGCGCAGATTCATAAATTTCTTAAGACTGCAGCCGACACTTTAGGCTTTTCATTTCGAGCTTTGTTGTTATATGCCAATTTTGGTATAGTACACGGACTTCCATGCCGCAGGTTGTAAGATAAGAGTTAACAAGTGGAGTTAATGCTTAATAATAAAGTTAGCATGAGGCTAAACTTCAGTTGTTGGAAATTCCTGCTACTATGGCAGAATATCTGCTTTTAGAAATTACTCAATTATCAATAGCTTTCTCAAGAGCCGTGAGAAAAATATAAAGTTTCTTATAGTCTGTAGATTCACAGAGAGCACAATTTTCACATGCATATAAAATTGCATAAGGCCCAACAGTTGGCTCCCACTGATAAATTCGAATTATATTTCATTTCGAATATTAAGATAACTTTTTGCTACTCCTAGACTTTAAAGTGCATACTCCAATCTGTGAGTATAGTGCCTTCGGCTTGGGGCTATGTTTTTTTGACTACTTCTTTTGGATTTTCCCAATAAATGATTTGGGCTGGCCACATAAATTCTGTTTAAGTCGTTATGATGGACTTTGTGAATTTACAAAATAAAAAAATCTAAGCGAGTTTAAAGGGGCGGAAAAAAATTATCCAGGTAATCAAATATCTGTAACGCAACAAAGTATGTCAAAATATATAGATTCTTGATCAGCCTGAATAGCCTGAACACAGTCAATATAGCTACTGATTCGATCGTATATTTCGATGCTATAAAGGTTCACAGTCCTAAAGCTTTGTATCGCGAGAGGTTCAGTTATATATTGACAGCCATTCTGACGCTGCTTTGAACCGAAGCAACGCTTATCGGTGGTCCAACATGTTCTTGGAGGGCCGAGAAGATGTGAACGTCGAAGAGCATGCCGTGAGCGGACAAAAAGATAGAGAAGAAAATGGAATTGACCAATTCTTCAATCAATGTTAGAGAAGTTTCTGATTTGACTATGATTTGGTTCGTTTGAATTTGGAATGAACCTTGACTTCTTCTCTATAAAAACCGAATTTGTCAATCTGAAACGAATCCATTCACTAAAACATTAAATAGTTTTTATTTTGTTTCTATTCCAAAATAGTTTCAATATTCTAAAACTGTTTTGTCAAATTAGTTCATACGTAAAAACTCGAAAAGTGAAATTGCATTAACTATTACGCTGTTCAACACTGGTTATATTTAACTGTGTTTCTTTTGAACTTGCAAACTTTGTTGTTCCACTTCATGATCATAATTCTGACCATAACTGAAGCGAACTGTTATATAATATATTTAATAGTACCGTTATTCATAGCTGAGTTCAACGATATCGAATTTGAGGCAAGCTTCACAAGCGAAATAAAACTTTCATAAAAATTCGCAAACTCATTTTAACCCTCTTTTTTGCAGAATCATTCAGATGTGCTCTAAAGCACTTTTAATGCTTTGGATCATTGGGTAATTTTTTTTTATTATAGTTGTTGTTGTTTTTGTGACACGTCATGCCAGTCACAAGGGTTAACAGAGCAGACAACTGTAGTTGTTGCAATTTCTCAAAAAAAAAAAAAAAAAACAAAAAAAAAAATGCCGAAAACATTTGCATGCAGCTTGCAACTTGGAACTTGGGCATTCAAAAAATTGTTGCAAAACTGGTTGCAGGCAGAGATGACAATGCGGCTGTCAATGCTGAAGACGCTCTCACTTTGCATGCTGTGTACATAGCCAGCTCTTCCCCTCTCTCTCTATCTCTCTCGCTCTCTCTCTCTCTTTCTCTCTCGCTCTCTCCAGCTGGATGGCTATATTATCTATGCAATGCGGCTGGCTGGTTGGTGTTGTTGTTGTTATTATTATTATTGCTGTTACTGATGATGCCCGTCCCTTTGGCCGGCTATGCAAGGTGCGCGTGCGCTGCTGACGCCACCGCCGCTGTCATTTGTTGTTGTTGCTGTTGTTGCTAGTTTTTGGTTTACGAAATTTCTTCACTTTCAGTTTCGGCTGCTGCCGTTGCTAACGCTGCTGCTGCTGCTGCTGCGACTGCGCTGAGGCTATTACCTATATGAGCTGGCGTTATCATCTGTGCGGCAGCATTTTCAACTCGAAAGTGACAAGCAACGGACGCCACAGCCGCGTTGTCGCTTCGTTCCGTCTTGTTCCGTATACACGCGACGTGTTTTTTGTGTTACTTTTTTTTATTAAAAAAAAAAAAAAAAAATCGTACATTTATTTTTTAATTTTTTTTTTTTTTGGGGGGGCAAGCCAAAATCGAAACTTGCCTCGAACAACAAACTCCTCGCAACTCCTACAAAACACAACAACAAAAAACGCGATCGCCAACAACAACAAAGTGAATATAACTCCCACTTTTTTTTACAGTTTTGCTGTGTGTCTGTGACAAAAAACAAAAAAAAAATATTTATATATATATAAATTTTGCTGACCAATTTGTTGTTGTTTTTTTTTTCTTTCTCTCGACTTGCAACAAAACAGAAAACGTACAGCAAAGAAAAAAAAAGGACAACAGCATTTCAAGTGGCTAAAAGTGAACAAAAAGTGTACAAAAAGTGAGCATAAAATTTGTTTTTATTTTACATTTTTTTTTTTTTTTTGTTGTTTGTCTTTCCTTTTTTTTGTCCAATTGCGTGGAGATGCCAACTGTGACGAATTTTGGAGCTGCATTCGAATTGTTTTTAAGTAGTTGGGAAATCAATTTTTTTTTGTCTTTTTTGCTAATTGAAATTAATTGCTAGCCGAGGCTTCGCTGGCATGTTGGCCATGAGGATTACAAAGTGTTGCTGTGCTGCGCTGCCTCCTGCTAAGCCAAAAGTCTAACAAAAAGTTTCAAACAGCTGCAGACGGAAATTGAAAGCGGCTAGCTTTCTGGGAATTTGGATTTGACTCGTCCCGCTTGGCCATTTTACATGAATTTAATTGTTTTAATGAGCAACTCGCAGTTGCTTGCTGTAAACTGGCAGTGCCAGCAACTGGCCTAGGTTGCAACCCCTGTAAGCCCACTCTGTAGTACTTCAAGGGTGGTCTTTACTCACTCTTGCATGCTTACTCTTTTTTGACTATTACCAACTTCCGTTAACTGTCAATTTGCTGTTTCTTCCCACTTACCCACTATCCACTTGTTCTATATATGCTTTGCCCACTTTTTATCTTCTAAATTTGATTAATTGGGTTACCAGTTTTCTTGTCTCCCTTTTCTGCTCACCTACCATACACTGCCTATGAGGAAACACCAAAAGCGTTCGGGTTACCAGCTTTCTTGATTCCCCTTTCTGTTTACCTCATTTCCTGTTTCAGCTTCTGCTTTGATACTTTTTATTTCATATTCACCTCTTTTCTTTGCCACTTTTTATTTGTTCATTACTCCTATCTTCGTTGAGCAGTTATCTTCTGACAATCTTTATCTGCTTTACCAATTGCATATTTCTTTGAATTATTTCTTTGTTAACGCATTGTTCTGCTTTTTCATCTTTATCCTTTTTTTTATAATCTCATCTGCTTATTTATTTTTTTTTTTATGTTACCTGGTCTTCTTCATTTCTTATCTCTTATGCATTATCGCTCTAAGTCCCCATAACAATGCTTATCCTCCATTCCTACTTTTCTTCTTACACCTCACCCGCACACTTCCATTATTCATGTCATGTTCCACTCTTCATACTGACTGCCTTTTAGTCCGCAACTTTTGCCCTCCATTTCAGCCTCCAATATGTACTTGGTCGCTTGCTCTGTATCTTCGATTAAACTGTCTGATTTTCGCTTTTTATGAGAATCAGCGTACCCAAAATTATCGGTTAATAGACTTCTCTTGAACCCTTCATTCTTTTTTGAATTGCTCTTATTTAAATTACTTTTTTCCGCCTTCTCTAAACTCCTTCTTCAATTTCTAATTACGCACTTCAATTTATTGCCATAATCTTTGCTCAATCTTAATTTACATTTTATCCTCCTGCTCTCTGTATTAGATATCACGCCTATTTAAAACTCAGCCAAACAGCTTCTAATAGTACATAAGGGGTATTCATCTATTCGTCATCTCTTCTTCTCCGTTTGACACCCCCCTGTAAGCACTAATTAGACAATCCGAATTTTCACAATTTTTTTTTTTATAAAACTAAAAAAAAAGGAAATAAAAAATTACCGATGTCCGTAAAATGCGTTGAGATTGTTGGCTCATTTATTTTGAGTTGTATACCAGACGGCGACACTGAATTAGTGGGAAATAAATTTTTGCTGACATTCATTCAGCTGTCTACTTAGCCACATAGCCTGGCTAAAAGGAGGTGTCTTTTTTATTTGCTCAAGACGATGACTAGTCAAAAACAAAAATAAATATTGCCAACACAAAAGTAAAAGTTGCAAGTAGGCATGCCTGACTATTATTGTTGTTGGTGTGTCACATGCATTGACAAATTTTATTATTCGCATAAAAAAACACAACAACAACTAAAAAGTGAAGGTTTATTTTCGAGTTAAAAATATTTAATTTGGAAATTGTATGTCAAAGCGTTGCGCCTGCGCTGGCCACTGACCTTGCTATGACCGCAGGCCAATTGATAAGGGTTTGATTAGAATTGATGTCGGGTTATACGAATGAGGAATGTGGGGCGCAAAACAAAAAAGGTGCGACGACGTGCAGAATATTCATTTAGCTTTTACATATAAATAAACAATAAACAGACGGAGAGACAACCAAAGAACTTTGGCATAATTTATTCATTATCGAAATTGATTCATAAATAATTCGCATTTCGCTTGGGTTTACGGTTTACGCTCGCTGCCTGACTGACACTCAAAGGCAACTCTGCCGCATCTCTTTCACTCTGTGTATGCCTCTGTGTGTGTGTGTGCGTGTGCTTGTGTATGGGTGGAACAAAAATTTAATTAACACAGATTACAATGCTCGATTTGAGGCAAAGTGGCATAAAACCAAAAAAAAAAAAAAAAAAAAAAGAAACAAACAGCCAGAAAAATTTATATCGCTTCTTAAGTGTGAGGCTTACTTAGGAAAAAGCAAAACAGCAAAATATTTGAGATTTGTTGTATCCAGCATATTATGGAAAATATCGAATATGAAACGATTCGTATACTTAATCTGGATCAAAATATTTAGACTAAACGTTGACTTATTGAAGTATAAACTAGATAAAACAAAGTTCTTGAAGGCTTAATTTATATATTTATTAATAATTAACCATATCCAATTTTGGGTATACGCTGATTTCACCCATTCACGATTCAGCTTAGAAAATGCATTATAACATATATATTTGAGGATTCGAAATGTTTTGCTCTTGAATTAAAAAAAAAAAAACAAACAAACGAAATTTATTCTTAAAACTATCTTTTCTTAAATATATCTTTTCGCAAATTATATCTGCGTCCAAAAACAAAAATTATAAAACAAATTTTCGAGCGCTATCTAAGACTTTATATACAAAAAATTTAATAAAAAAAAATTGTTGTACATAAACAGTTTTTAGATCAATATTTTTATTTGAAAAACCCATGCATAAAAATAATAAATAATAATAATAGAAATAATAATAAATAATAATAATAATAAAAAAGAAATAATAATAATACTAAATAAATGATCATATTTTTGTGATTAGCCTCCTTAAATATTTAAAATATAAATTATAAAAAAAAAAAATAACTATATTATATTATAATATTCTTTTTTGTTATATACATTTTAAAATATATATTTTGACAATTACATCTGGGTTGAAAAAAATTTAACGAAAAACTAACAAAAAAATAAAAATACTTTTTTGCGTATTGTTTTTTAGCATGCACTTCAACATTTTGATTTAAAACAATTTAAAATAAATATAAATAAATATAAAATATAAATAAATATATTTATAAATTTATATATATATAAATATATATATATATTTTTTAAAATATATTTTCCGCGTATCAATAAAAAATTTTAAATACAAAAAATGAAATTCAAAATGTTTTTGCTTATACAAATAATAAACAATATTTTTTTTTTTTGCAAAATATGATTTCAAAACTCCATAAAAATCTTGTTTGTGACAAGCTTAATTAGTTGGGTCAATTTTTTAAATCAGGTTTTTAACTGGAATATAAAGTACCTATTGTATATCTTAGTATTGTTTGCAATATTTAGTTATATTTTATTTGTATTTTTTTTTTTGTTGGACACCAAAAAATATTGCTTTTCCCACACAAATTTTTGAAAATCCTACTCTCCAGCTGGAATAAACAGTTCTTATGCTTTAAATAGGGTCTGTGCTTTAAAATTCCTTTATATAGGTAGAACATTTCTTTTTTTTTTGGTATTCGCATATTGAGGAATGCATTTTAACACATTCTGAAAGATTTTCGTAAAAAGAATATGCTAACAAATTATCTGCAAATTTTTGAAAATTTATAAGCAGTTCTGATATTTACAACATTGTAATCGAGAATATTAAGAAAAGAAAAGAGTTCAAAATAAACATTAATTAAATGAAAAGTTGAATAAAAAAAATAGTTTTATCCAACAATCGCAGTACAACCTAATGAAAACCAGAGGAGCGTTGACAACTTTTCAAATTAAAATTTGTTGAAAAATTTCAACGAAAATTGGTCAAAAGATTTTTTTCAATTGAAAGCAGAATATTTTAGTTTTAATCTGAAAACGTTTAACTGTAAAATACATGCTCTAATAAAAAGGAGCAGAACCTGAAGTTTAGCTTGGGAAATTCGCTACTGCTAGCCATTTTTATATTTAACAAAATTCTTACATTTATTTGAAACAATTTATCTATAGCGAAAGAAAATAAATAAAAAAGGCTTTCAGAAAACTGACATAGCTTGTGAACACTTAGCAGAAAATTTGTATGACATTTTTTTCCCTATTGTCTTCCTTGTCGCGTTCGACTGTCTTATTATGTCGGGCAACACAATGGCCTTCAAGTGGGCCTGACTTAACATTCGCTTTTTTTTTTTTTTTTTATTTAAGGTAATGCGTATTATCAGACAGTATATGGTACATAAAAAAAAAAAACAAAAACAAAAAAAAGCTCAGTCATAGTGCTTGGTCACACCTTGCCAGAAATTTCCCTGCTGCTGTTAATAGTATGTAAATACTTGTGTGTGTGTGCTCTCAAAAATTTCCCCATAAATCGATCGCCGTCAATTCCCAGCTAAGCGTAGTCTAAACACCTGTATTACAAAGTGAACACTTTTGTTGGTCAAACAATTCGATTAAAAAAAAATAAAGAAAAAGAAGAAGAAAAAACCAAAACTAAGAAGCAGCAAAAAGCAAGTGAGGGCACTCGAAAAAGCAGCTCATTTGCGGCGCTAAATGTGTCTCAAGTTGATTGTTTGCCAGCGCAGAGCTCAGGCACTCAATGAGAGTGAAAGTTTACTACGCCGATGGATGGACTGTAGCCGTAGTGGTATTGGTAGCAGTGGTAGTATTGGGGCTAGCTGGCTTTGTGTGTGTATGGTGGGGTGAGGGGGGGGGGGGGGGCTTTTGTTAGGCAGCGGTTGCCAGCTATTTGTCAGGCAGCGGTTGGCTTTTGTCAATTGTTTAGCATCATCAATGCAGCAACAACAAATATTTAACACATGCTAATGAAATGAAATCGAACTGGCAGGGCAGACACAGAAACAGCAACAACAACAGCCGCTGCCGCAGACGCAACAGCAGCGTCAGCAAGCACTTAAAGCTGCGAAAGCTTCAAAAACAAATTCCGTACAACTATCGTTTGGCAGCTTCGACGACTGTTGTGCTGCTGCGTTGGCCTATTGACGACTGACTGCAGCAGGTGTGTGTGTGCGTGTGTGTGTGTGTGTGTGTAGCGTGATGTATGCTGTTGTGACAGTGCAGAGCGCGGCGCAGCTCGCTCGAGTTGCAAATGCTATGAGGGCAGCTTGTTGTGGTTATTGTTTTTTGTTTTTTTGTTTTTTTGTTTTTTTTTTTTTGGCAAGCCAGCTCAATGACTAAGCACAACTGAGGGCGGCCGGCATGCGGGCCTTTATTACTTTGCAAAGACAATGGGCCAGCTGTTGTTGTTTTTGCGACTGGTGCCGCCGCTGTTGCGTTGCCCGCCTGCCTTTGTTATTAGTTTGTTTTTGTCTTGTCTTTTCTTTTTTAATTGTTTGCAATTTCTTTTACATTGCTTGTTACTTATTTTCACTTGTAGCGGCAGCGGCAGCGGCAGCCGGCATATTTATTTTATGTACCGTTTTTTGTGTTGTTTCTTCTTCTGCTTTTTGACACCTACTCATTCTCATCACAAAGGCGATGGATGGCCAACTGCAGAGAAAGTTGTAGCGGACTTCTTTTTTTTTTTCTTCTTCTTCTTCTTCTCTCGTATTTTTCCAATTTGTATTTATTTCTTTTGAATTTCATTGCTTATGACATTTTAGCCACTAAAGCTGGCTCTTGTGAATTTGGATTCGTTTACCGACCCGCACCAATTTCATGCGTTGCATGTTCGAGCTGCAACTGATTACGCAACTTTAGCGGCAATTGTCTGCAGCTAATTCGCGTTGTGCATGAAATTTTAAGTTTGCCAAATTGTAATGGGTTTTGCTTTTGGTTTCTTCTTCTTTTTTATTTCGCTTAAAATATTTAGTGTTATTTTGATTGCGGCTGCCGCTGCCGCCGCCGCTGCCGCTGCTGTCAATGCTGGCTGAATTATTGATGTTGTTGCTGCTGCCGCTGCCAGCAATGTTTCGGGGGGAGGGGGGAGTAGACAAAAAGAAAACCCACTGCCTGCAATTATGTTTTAATTAAAAGCAAATGGGCCAGCTGATGATGATGTTGCTGCCGCTGCCGCTGTTGCTATTGCTGCCGCTGGCGCTGTTGCTGTTGCTGTCGCTGTCGCCACTGTTATCATTACAACCGCAATGTTGGCTAATTAGACGATTGCAGGCATTAAGTCAAGCGTCTGTGTGGGTCAACCAGCCAAACCACAAAAAGGCCAGCGGTGTTTGTCTGCTTCTTGCTGCTGCTGCTGTTGCTGCTGCTGCTGCTGCTGTAGTTGCTGTCAAATAGCGAATGCTTTATGCATTAGCGCAAATTATTATTATATAATAGGTTTCAGCAACAACAACTATAATAATACAACACCGTCTATGTGCATGAGCTGACCCAATGATCAAATTATGCAACTCAAGTCAGTCAAAAAATAAAGAAGAAGCTGAAGACCATCAAATTAAGTGCTATTGCCATTGCAGCCCAGCATTTAGCTTAATGCTCAATAGAGCCAAACGCCAACTAAATCAGGACAGTCGCCATTTTTTTTTAATTATCTTCATCTTAGTCTTTCATTTTTCCCCATTCCCATAGATAAATTGCTGAATGCCACTTGGACACATGAATAAAAGATAACAACAAAAATCTAGCTTCACAGCACTTAGCTTTTGTGTTAGTCACAATTTGACCCCCAGATTACCCCTGGTATAGGCGCCAACCAGAGCTGCAAGTTGATTATGTAAACACAAAAATATTGGGATTTTGTCCTATTTTTTGTCGTCGTAGTTTCCTGTCAGGTCGATAGGCTTTTCCCAGCGTTGTTCAATAGCTTCGCTACGTTTTCAGTGTAGCCACAGCTTTTTTCAATGTTTTTCTTTTCTTTTTTACGCCTTCTAATTGGTTGGCCAGACTAAGCCAAATTTTGGGTTTTTTTTTATGCAAACTCAATAGTTTTTTTATTTTCCTAAAGTACATCGCGAAGATTATCCAATAACATTTTACTACATCTTCATCATTTCTGAAGTGGTCACCTCACCAGGTCGACTACTGGAATATTCATCTTGACAGCTCCATGGACCTCGTCTGAAATCTCTCACCCAAAACTTGGTGGCATTAGTTGAACCAAGTTCTTTGTGCACGTCTTCAAAATCCACTGAGAGCGCTCTCTATTAACAGCGAATAATACAAAAATTGACCTAATATAAAAGCTTCAAGCTTTGATCATATGATCATTATACGATTTCATATTCTTTGATTTAATCTTTCTCTCAACGATCTCAAACCATCAACAGCTTCTTCAGATTCTTAGTAGCATAAAGTGAATTCATTCCATAACTTTCCACAACAGTCTTCAGCCTCAAAGAACTGACTAAGCTGACAGAAAGACTGGAGGTCATCAGCAAACAGCAACAAAAATAAATTGCTTACTCATTAATTATAATTTAGTTGAAATTATATTGACAGCTAAGTAAGCAAGCTATTAGCAGCGGCGGCGGCAACTGTACTTATGCCTTGAGAGACGGTCTCTCGTTTCACCTAAATAGTAAGGCGAATCGTCTACTGATTCAGTATAGCGGTGCGAGGCTCTCAGTCGAATTCTACTTAGCTTTTGACTCCTTTTCTTACCTCAAAAATCTACCATTTATCTGTCCTGCCATTTTACTGGTTACGTAAGATCAAGGCTTAAGTGAAATTCTTGGCTTTTAATAGAATTTTAATTTTTTCAATAAGTTCAACTGTCAAAAGTCAGACAAATAGTAATACAAGTGTAAAATCTGGTTTTCCTGCTAGTCGTGCAGTTGATTAAGAAGTAATTACCAGGAATTACTCTACAAATCGGACTACAAAAGAGCTCTGACAATTGTCGCAGCATTAGCAATGAGAGAGTGGTTCCAAAATGTATGCTCTCTCTTCTGATTTAAAACAAATTTTGCACCTTTGTATTTATCATTAAAATATCGCTTTTTTCTCCATTTCTCAACACTTAAGCTTAACTAAATTTACATAGTTATCGGCTGGAGCACTCTTTAAATTCGTAATCCTAGATCCGGAAATCTCTTTTGGTTTCTTGGCTCTTTATGGGCTAGCCATTGAAACAAATTTGCCTTGATCGTTCGAACTTCCATTTAGGAGTCTTAAAATATATCGAAACTTCATTAGATTCAATTATCATGCGCCTTGCTCCAACCAAATCACTTTTATATCTATTAAAAGCCTTAAAGTACAGTTGTGAATGCAAAGCTTTGAACATTTCTAAGATTTTCACTGTGAGCTGAGCTGACAGTGCACCTACTTTCGAAAAGTTCTGAAAATTATAAAGATGTTCACTTAAAAAAAAGCTATAGCATAATCAGCTTCCTCATTCTCTCTCTCTCCCTTTCTCTCTCTCTCTCTCTGTCTTCAAAACTATATTTATCAGCGAGTACAAAATCGTAAAGAGGCGGAAATTTGGAGAGTACTCTTTATTTTTCGCTTCATGTTTGCGAGTTAAAATTGCCTCTGTGTGGCCGTTGATTGCATAGCTAATAAGCCCTGCAATGCTCTGCCCTCAAGTGGCGTGAATTACTTTATCACGGAAAACTTTTACCAGCCGACAAATGTAACTTTTGCTCGGTTCAAAGTTGTTACCCCAGAGTTCAGAAATGTGCGACGCAGTAATTAAAGTTCACTCTTGCTTTCTCTTTTCCACCCATTGCAGATGCTGCTACGCCTTGCATTGGTAGCCACTGTGTGCGTTTGCGCCGCCCAAGCGGTGGTCAATGGCAAGGACCGACGGGAAGCGCCGTTCGATACATACGGGCCGCCGCCACGCCCGGCACCACAGTACGGACCACCGCCACCACAGCATCATCAGCATATTCCGCATCGCGAGTACGGTGTGCCGCAGCAGATACCCTTCCGCGAGTATGGTCCACCTGCTTTGAAGTACGGCCCGCCCAAGTTGAACTTCCTTGGCGGCGGAGGTGGCGGCGGCAGTAGCTCTGGCATTAGTCTGCATGAGCAGATCAAAACGTACTTCGGTGTACCCAAGCCCTTCTATGGACCACCGCATATACAGCACAAGCCAGCACCGCAGTACGGCCCACCACCACAGCCAGCACCACAGTACGGCCCACCACCGCAGCATGGTCCACCACAGCCGCACTATGGCCCACCACCAAAGCCCGTTTATGGGCCACCACCACCACCGCCATTGAAGCTGCAACATCGACCCGCACCCAGCTACGGTCCGCCCAAGCCACAGTACGGTCCACCACCATCGTTGCCCTCACCACATCCTGCTCCATTGTTTAAGCCGGCACATCAGCCAGCCACCTCTTATGGTCCACCTGCATCCGGCCCGCTGAATCTGCCACCCAAGCCCATCTTTGATGCGCCACCGCCCAACTACGGCCCACCACCACTACCCATCAGCTTGCCGGGCCCACAGCCGGCCAACTTCAATCGCGCACCCGAAACCACTATCATACTCAGCGGTCCAGGTGCACAGCAACTGCCCCTTAGTGGCCCCGTCAAGCAGGTCATACAAATCGACGCCTCCGGACATACGCACAGCGTCAGCGGTTCACAAGCACCGTTCCACACGGCCTGCGACGGCTGGAAGCCCATTCCGGCGCCCATAGGCTCCTACGTAGAGCACAACCACATTGAGACCCAGGGCGGCTACAGCCAGGTGGCTCAGGGCGTCAGCTTCGGCACACAGTATAGCAGTGGTGGAGGACATGGCGGCTCTACTGGCGGCAGCATCGTCAATGGCCTGACCGACGAACAGCTGGTAGCCGTTGCGCTGCAGTCAGGCTCTGGCGGCGGCGGCGATATTGGTGTTCTCCAGCTGCCACCCACGGGACCAGGTCCAATTAACGATAATCACATCAACTCCATTGATTCTGATGTAGTACAGGTGAGTGTCCTGCGTGTTCGTCCTGCTGAGCTGCAGTTGCTTATTTATATGCGGCTCCCTTACAGATTTCAGTTGGCGCCATCGACGATAGCTATTCCAAGCCTCCGTCTGACTCCTTTGCGCCGGGCTCAGTGCATGCGCACAAATACCAAACAATTCCAAGCGGACCAGCGCAGCCTCTGCCGCCACCACCACCAACGGGCAACTATGGCCCACCACCACCACCGCCCAGCGGTAACTATGGCCCACCACCACCACCACCACCGCCCAGCGGCAACTATGGCCCACCACCTCCGCAGTTTGCTGCCCTGACCAGCCAGCAGTCCCACTCGCACTCCCACTCCAATGTGGCCGTGCAGTATGGTCCGCCCTCTGGCAATCCTCAGCCATTCCCACAGCAAGGCGCCCAGCAGCCCAACAAGCCGGTCGCCTACCGGCCACCCGTGCCCGTCGGCCTGATTGAATCTATTGGCGCTACTGTGCAGCATCTGGATCAGTTTGGCGTCAAGCCCGCCCAGCAACCGGCCACCTATATACCGCCTGCGGCCAATGAAATTGCGTTGAGCGGTCCACCAAGCGGCAACTATGGTCCACCTGTGAACCAGCCACCACCACCAGCACCAGCACCACCACAGATCATCATACAGCAACAACTGCCACAAGCTCAGCCTCCTCCAGTCTTCGTGCATGGCAAGCCTGGCCAGCAATACGGCCCACCCGGTCCACCACCGCCAGCACCACAGCCACAGTACTTGCCGCCACCACCAGTGGCGCATGTGCGTCCGCTGGGTCCACCACCACCACCAGCACAGGCACCACCGCCACCGCCGCCACCCACCCAGCAATATCTGCCCGCTGCCCTACCAGCTGGCATCTTCTTGCAACAGCAGCAACAGCAGAATCATCATCAGCATATTGAGAACTCCTACAGCGCCTCGAATGTCAACCAGCAATTTGTGCACTCGCAGGGACTGCCGCTGCCACAGCAGGCGCGCTTCAATCAGCAACCGGCACCGGCAGCGCCAGCACCACTGCAGCTGCAGCAGCTGCAGTTCCAGCAGCATCAGCATCAGCAGCAGCAGCAGCAGCAGCATCATTTCCAGCAGCAGCAACACCAGCAGCTGCATCTGCAACAGCCACTCGTGGTGCACGACTGCGGCCATGGTCCCAATCTAGTTAGCAGTCCTGGCTACCAGGTGCAGCAACAGCAGCAGCAGCAGCAGCAAGTGCACTTTGGCAGCGTGTCTGCCGCCTCCACAGGTGCCTACAACGCCATTGCCCAAAGCATACCCGTTGCCGAGCAGCATACGCAATTCCTGACTGGACCCTCCGATAGCTATGGTCCACCACCCTCTGGCAACGATATTGGTTTCGATCACACTGGCTACGCCTCGCAGAAGAACTCTGTGGCGGCGTTGCCTGATGGCACAGATCCACAACAGCTGCCTGGCCTGGATGGCCTCAATGTCATCTCAGCGCAAAAGTCGCAGTCGATACAGCTGAATCCCAACCATCAGCAACCCACGCAGGCCTTCCAAGTGCAATTTGGTGGCTCTCTCAATAATAATGCCGGCGGCAATGGTGCTCACGTTGCCCAAGGTGAACAGTCAGCCAACCACGAGGAGATACTCTCTCAGGGACTGCTGCAGTCTATACTGACAGCCATCGAGCAACCACAGGAATCGTCACTGCCAGTGAATCACAAGGCGCAGAGTCGCTCCGACGCGGATGAGCAAGATGAAAATCAGGCGGCCATCGATGATCAGCAGGATGAGCTCGATGATGAACAGAGGCTGGGCGCTTCCAACAAGGTGGAAGTGAAAGTGCTGCCCGATGCCGATATCGATGAGCTGCCGGCTGCGATTGAGGAAATACAACCAATTGTGCCCGAAGAGGTGGAGGAGGATAAGCATTAACCAGGATACAAGTATGATACGAGCGCCCAGTCATTAGTCGCTCTTTAGCTAGGATTATTCCAACGAACATTTATGCATTGAAAACCACATCGAAACCGCATCACATTAATAGCTGCTATTTATTTATTGCTTAAACTTCATAAAAACATACACTTCTAGGGGCAACCCTAAGGGAGCCCACAAGGGAATTCTGAAAGACAACTCGATATGCAAGAATCCGTAAAGATATTTCTATAGAGCGACTTTTCCAGCGTATCTCTGAAGTAGTATCTATAAGATTTCTTTATATAAAGATGCGGCTCTATAAGGTCCTTCTATAAGATAACCTTACAACTTATCTACTTAAAGGTATCCCAATAGGATTTCTCCATTTAGCTCATCTAAAGAGTAGCTCTTTAGGGTAGTTCTGCAGCGCATCTCTACAAGCTGCAAGTCTAAAAGAAGTCTCTACGGGACATCCCCCCTATAAGGCAGACAACATAATTTGTATTAGTTTTTTTTTTCCCCCTTCTGTTTTTGTCATTTTCTTGAGGTCTCTCGTTTGAAATAATCAAGTTGCCATACAAAGAATCAGTGTAGAAAACTAATGTTGCCTCCAACAACAAAGGCTAAAAAGCAAACGCACCATAGAGAAGCAAAGAAATTAAAAAAAAAAAATTGACAAAAAATGTTTAAAAAAAAAACTAAATGCATTTCATATTTAAGCTTATGTAAATTAAATTATTAATTTATTATATATATAAAGTTAAAAAAATATATAAATAAAAATGTATAGAAAAAATAATAAAAATAAACAACTTGTTGTGTCATTTCGCTGCCGCTTGCAACAACAGCGGCAGCAACATGAGCTGCGCCGCCGGCTATGGTCAGCAAAGCAAGGAGACAAATCTAACGGTTTATTTATGTGGCATGTTTTGTCCATGTTGCAACTACAATAATCACCGCCAGAGCCTCAGCAGCAGCAGTGATGTAACAAGTTGCTGCCAACATTAGAACAGCGCAGCGGTCAGCGGTCAATGGCACTCACCAACAGCAAGCAAGCCAGCAAACACTCGCAGTATAGACATGGCTCAAAAGCTGATAAACAAAGCAATTCTAAGGTTGAGCCTAGTTGGATAAAAAAAAAAAGCTGCCAGATAAACTAACTGGTGGTTAAT
Organism: Colocasiomyia kotana; assembly: GCA_037040085.1. NCBI lineage: Eukaryota > Metazoa > Arthropoda > Insecta > Diptera > Drosophilidae > Colocasiomyia > Colocasiomyia kotana. The sequence continues at coordinate 5,521 of JBANCW010000097.1, read as the reverse complement.
AAAGCGCTAAGATAAGCTGGCCCTAACAGCTATAAATAATATTAAAATAATATTAATAATTTTCTCAATCATTTTAAACTTTTTATTTGATGCATAAAAATAATTTTTATTCAAAGTTTGTATTATAAAAATCAATTCTAATAATTATGAATGATTTTTATTGTAAAAACCAAAAATTAGACAACTGTTCGGAATGATTTAATCGTTTAAGAAATTTTATTTTCTGAATCAAAATAAGCCTCTAAAATTTCAGAAAGCTATCAAAATATATTAAATAAAATACTGAAAATACCATAAAATATTAACAACATTAAAAACATTTTAAAGTTATTGGAAAACTGACGGAAAATGGAAGGCGAATGAGATGACGAAATTGTAGGTCGGCAGCACGACGCGAGACTCTGTGAACCGCCTCACAGTACAGGATGTTCAAGTTTCTGTCAAAAATAGAATATTAAGATGGATAGGCAGAAAGTGGGGGCAGTGTAATATTGCAGGGAGAGTTTCATATTTTATATATTTGCTGCTTAGCATATGCTGTTGCAAGCCACATAATTTGTTGCATAATTAGCAACAATATGCAAATGTTGGTGTTGCACTTGAGTTCCAGCAGCAATGCTTGCCCATGTTTTGATTACTCTTTCTTACAATAAAATAATGTTTCATGCTGCCTAGCGTAGCAGGCCTACTGCTGCTGCTACTACTTCTTGTTGCAACCGCCTGCCTGCGGTGCGACTTGCCACAATGTCTGCTGCATGCAAACAATGAAAATGAAAGCAGGCAAAGGCGGAGCGCCGACAATTTAATTGCTTATTTTTGTTTTCGTTTTTTTGTTTTTTCTTATTATTATTTTTATTTATTTATTTATTCTCTTTTATTGTGATGTTGGCACAGAGGGAGAAAAAAACAAATTTGTGCTGAAATACTTAATAAATAAATGAAAAATACTCGAAAAACCTTTAGTTTGACATTTTTATGAATACGAAAAATATATAAAAATTTGTTTATTATTTTTATTCCAAAAATGTTTTTATTACAATAAACAATGTTGCTTAGTTTATAGTCGAATATATATAGACGAATTTTTACAAGATTTTATTTGGAATCGGAACTTCTTATTTTGGGTTTATTATACAGCTTATTGGCGCTTGAATTTTATATTTATGTAGTTTTAAATTCATATTATATGTATTTCCATTACTTAGACTTAAAAAATATAAAATTTTCGGCATGAAAATATTTTTTATTTTTATTTTTTTTTGGGTTATAGGAATATAAATAAATAATAATAAATAAATAATAAATAAATAATAATAAATAAAATATAAAATAAAATAAGAATATTAAATAAAGAAAATAAAAATACAATGCATATAAGATGTACCCCACAGATGAGAACTACTAGGATGGTTCCCCAACAAAACCACTGGTCATACATATATTTTTTATTTGACAACGCTTCAATTTTTTTGTTAAAAGAATAATTTTAAACGATAATAAAAAAAAACAAAATGTTCTGCGCACATTGGCAAAAAAAAAATAATAATAATAATAATAAAATAATGAACCCTTGCTAAATTGTCCCGATTTGTTCCACTGTGCACTAGGGGTACGCAGCAGTCCACTGCGTGGCAGAACATTTTGAGCAGCGGACAGTAACAGTAACAGCAACAGCAACAGCAACAGCAACAACGACAGCAACAGCGACAGCAACAGCAAATCCAATAACAATAAGCTCAAAGCTAACTCAAGGCATACAGTTTACTCAAGTGGGCGTGCACATGCGTGCTTCTATGCGGTGCTGTGTGTGCGAGGTGCTGCCCAGAAGTGCTTAATCCAACTGCTTAGCCGATACATAAACAACTTGCCGAGAGTGCTGCTGCTGTTATTTCCAGCATTTTAGCGAAATCAAAATGGTGTTAGGTGTCTAGCACTCTAGCGTATCAAAATGGCTCTCACAGTATAGAAATATCCTCGTCACCTTTTAGCTAACCTAGCCTCAGCTGGCAGCAAATAGTCCTGCTTCGCATGCAGTGCCCAACGCGGTTTTACAACAATTTATAAGATTGACCAGCAAACAACAGGAGTCATTGTGGAAAGCGAACAAAGTTTTATAATCCTACGGAAGTAGCCATTTGATGCTGCACCAAAACTGTTGCTTTGCTAATTTTTACTGCATCCATCACGTAAGCTTTCTAAGACTTGAAAAAAAAAAGAATCGAAAATCATTAAGCCAAGCAAGAGCAAAGAAAAAATCATATTTTTCCAAGCGTGTCCGTGGTGCTCTGTTTCGATATACATCGATATATATATATATATATATATATTGTCGGCCAACGAGCGAGATCGCTCTCCCAGCTGGCTAAGCAAGGACAACTATCGATAAATTGTCTTCGCATCCAGCCAACAACTGGCTAGAGCCGATAAATAAAGCAAAAAAATCAGAAACATCGTTACAGATCTGAATCTTGGCCTTATGAGAGTTCTCGCGGCTTCCGACATTGCTCTACTCCATGCATTTTTGATTAGTCGACAAAGATTTGTAGTCAATTTTTGCGTAATTAATTTCAATTAAGCTGAATTAGAATCAGCATCAAAGTTCTTTTTCCAGCTCGATGTTCTTAAATTTCAAGCGGAAATTTTTCAGTATTTCAGTGGCACCAGAATCCAGATTTTTGATATCGGTATCAGAACTTTGAGGATCGTAAGAGTTATTGTCAGCGTTGCGTACGCGTTTGATCCAAATAACTTCAATTTCTCTCTCTCTCTCTCTCTCTCTCTGCATGGGTAGCAGCTTCAAGCTTAAATTCTGTATTTAAGATTCGCCCATGCTCTCCATATTAAGGCCCGCTATCTGTCTCTTTCGCTCGCTGATGCACTCAAAGCAAGAACTAGAACAGATTCCATAGATAGCTGCAACAGTCGCGCAAGTGGAAGAGAAGCACCAAAGATTCAGCCTCTAATCGTTTTATACGTTGAAATAAATGCTAAAACTTATAAGTGGGAATATTCCGTGGCTTCAGCCTTGCCTCTCAGCACGCTGAGAACAATTTGGAACACCCAACCTGGCTGCCTTGGCGGAACCAGCTGCAGTCAATTCATGCTAAATACGAAGAGCTAAAAAGCGAGAGCGTACCCAAAAGCAGGTCCCGCCAACAATTTGGACGGCTTTTGTTTTATGCAATTGTTTTACTTGCTTAATTCATATTCCAGCTAACTGTCTGCCAGCGAGTGGCAAGGCTGGCTGGCTGGCAACGCGCACTGCACAAGGCTGCCAGCCTTTGCTTGTTTTCAATGTATTGTTTGTTGTCCTGCAAGTAAACAAGAACAAATTTCTATGTCGTGGAGAATTTTCATTTCAGTTTTTGTCGCTTTTCATTTTATTTTCTGCTGCTGCTGCTGCTGCTGTAGCTGTAGCTGCTGACGTTTTTCAAGAGCTTAGTAGCTAGTAGCAACAACAACAACAACAACAACTACAACTACAACAACAGCAACTGTAACAGTGGCATGCAACAACAAAAACATAAAATGTAATTTTTCCCAAGAACATGAACAAAACAAATACCAACGCAGTGGCTTTATTTTGCTTCCCAAGCTTGTTTCTCGCTTTTGCTTTCGTTCCGCTCACATTTCGCTGACATATTCTTTTGTCCTAGCCTGTTACTGTATCTGCATCTGCATCTGCATCTGTGTGTGTATGTGTGTGTGTGTGTAAAAGCATTATAATTATTTTATTTTTTTACTACACTCCTTGCAGTTTAGTTTTGCTTTGTTTCTTTTTTTTTTGGCCACACTTTTTCACTGTCTTTTGAGCTTTTTCAGCGCTGCTTCAAGTTCTGGTCACTCAACAGAGCTCAAAACAAGCTGAAAAGCGTCAAACACCGCTAAGAACACTACAATTCTCGTTTAGACATTCTTAAACATCTTGCATTCATTTCAAAAATCCAAAGCCTTTGAGCAAAGTAAGTTTTCACGCGAAAGTAATTCGCTAATTTGCTTGGACTGCTTGGGAACGGCAAAAAATGTGACTTTCAACATCTTTCAGACAACGTCAAGTATTTTCGCCGCATTATTTCTCCTCTGTATGCAACGCTCTTCCAGACTCTCTGCAATGTTTATCGATATAGAAAAATAAATTTAATGTGCCAAAGTAAGTCGAGATCAAACAAAATTTACCCAAAAACTAGCTTAAGCGCATTTTTTTTTGCTCCGAAAATTTCACCATCTAACTTTTTTAGCCAAATTATTCGCATTGCTGGGAACGTCAAACAAAAATGGATTTGTCATGCCAAACTTCTTGTGCGCTTCTTGATCACATTTTGCGATAATGCTCTGCTAAGAAACCCAGCTCGAAATAAGTCTTTTCCAAGGCGAATAAGCACATTTCGGCACTCCTTCGCCATATCTTTGAGACTAGCAGAAGAAGTATTTATAGCTGCCAAGTCCATTGGCCAAAAATAATCAGTGAATTTGGAAAAAGCGGGTGGTAGCAATTCTGATGAAGCTAATAAATGTGGCGACATTTTTTTTTAATAAGTGTAGCTTAGGCATTGATGGAAGTTGGTGGTTTTAAAATCAAAAGTTGTGCTTCAAAACCAATAATTTTGAATTACGCAGCGAGGACGTGGGTGGGGCAATTTTGGATGAACAATCTTCAGAAGTCACTATATGCTCAGTTTAGTTATGGCAACCCGAATATCCTTTGTGCAGTTGGTTATGCAAAGCTTGAGATGAACTCGTATTGTCGCGGCTAGTAGTATGTCTTATGGGTTCATACGTACAACGCTCGACTATTCACGCTGATCAAGTGTGTACATACTTTATGGGGTCGGCCACGCCTCCTTCTGCCAGTTCACATATTCGCACAAAACTCGCTGAAAAATACTAACAATATGAACAATGAAGAATTTCATTAAATTGGCGATTTGTCTTGTTGATTTTTTTACTGAGAAATTATTCATTTTTATGAATAATGCTATTTTTTTTTTAAAGAATAAAAAAAAAGAAAAATTAATGTTTGCTTTTTATTCCATATATTTTTTTTTATATATTTTACTTCATGCTTTTCTAAGCAATACGAAGAATTATGCATTTGGCGTGACATTCTTCAAGCAAATGTCAGATCAGAGTTTTGTTTTTCTTGAAAGCGTATTTCTGTTTTGAGCAGTTTGACAGCCACTGTACAGCGCTGCTATGACGTCAATGTAAAGCATTGTTAAAATTAGAAACCGTTTCCACTGAATTGCCGCACATGGGCAGCGGCAAGCGGCCTGCTCAGACATTGTGCAACATGTTCGACTAAGAATTGCTTAAAATGGTCTAAATATTTCGACAAGAAAACACATTGTTTGTTTTTACTTAGGTTTTATATATATATATATTTGTTTACATATATATATATATATATATATATATATATATATATATATATATATATTTGTTTTTTTTTTTCTTTTGTTTTTCCGCGAATGTCGCATGAGTTTTGTATGTGTGTTGAGCTGCCGAAGTGGTTTCTCTTCCT
>JBANCW010000096.1:9907-29611 GCA_037040085.1 Colocasiomyia kotana | reverse complement strand
TTTTTTTTCTCGTGTTGCTGTTGCTACCCATGTGTTTAGTTTCTGGGTAACCTGTTTGTTTGCTTGCTGCCAAAAGGGGAACTGAAGTCAAGCGCAAAGCTTAAACAGCTGCTGCAACTGCAACAGGGGCAGCTACATGGGCAACAGCAGCATTGCCGCAGCGGCAGCCAAGCAAGTCAACAACAAACACTTGCAAGTGAGATCTCGACCCTCGACTTTGTCTTCGCAGCAGTATGCTACAAGAGTACACACCGTGACTTAAAATGCAAATGAAAATGCAATCATTGTTTAATCTCGTACAGCGCCAGGCGGAACAGCAACAAGCAACAAACAACAAACAACAGCTACAGCAGCGGCGGCGGCTACAGCAGCAACGAGCAGGCAGTGCGGTGCAGCATCAACGACGATCAGCAGCAGGCCAGGCCAGGCCCGGCCAGTCCCAGACCAGGCCAGACCAGACCAGACCAGACCAGAGGAGACCAGCCCGCTATGCTCACTGTTACAAGCATGAGCATGTTTGCTATGCTCGACCAGATTCAGGAAGCCTAAGCACCAGATACACCATTTTTGATAATATTTATCCCAGGCGGCAGGCGGCAGCGGGTACGGCGACGGCGACGCCGTCGGTGGCAACAACGAAGAGGACGAACGAAGGAAGACTGCTACCAGCAGCAGCCGTTTCCATGGCTTTCTGTGTTGTTGCTGCTGTTGCTACGATATTCTCTTGTTGTTTTATGATAAATTCTTTGCCACGGTTGTTGGCCAGAGTTACGAGCTACATAGGATTTCTATCAAACAACATGAAAAGTAGATCGCAGTTGCTTTGCTTCGGCGCTGCCACAAGCAGGCCTGTCATAAGATTAGCACTGGGCGTCGTAGCTGCGCAAATGCAGCAAGATTTACTTCGGGCATTGCTATTGCCATTGCTGTTGGTGTCAGTTTAGGCAGATTGCTTGCCGAACGAGTCCAGACGGCAGATAAAACAGCCGACATCGTCGCACAATGTAAGAGGCACAACACATTGATGGCGCGGTGCCCAAGCCTAGCAGAGTTTAAACATTATCTCCGCAGCCTGCTGTTGTGTGAACATTAATTGATTTTTGAACATTATCGGAAGGCTTATAGTAGCTCGCTATTGCGGAAGTTTAAAGACTGTTCGAGTGAAGTAGTAGGAGTTGCTGCAACTCGTTTCAGCTTTGCAAGCAACAAATATTAACTATTGCTGCCACTAGTTACCAAGCTTTCAGCTAAATCGTTGCCGCAGATCTAGCCAAATGGCAGAGCATCTAAAATACATTTAAAATTGGTTGGCAGACTGCCGATTTAAAGTAATTGCGAGTTCTTTAAGGGACATTCACTTGGGCGAGCACCTTGATTAGCTTCACATCTCATACCTCACATGGCGTAAGCATATTGACGTGAAAACGCCGCAAACCGCATTGAAAGTGAGAAATATGTGCTGGTCGACGTTTCCGTTCCCCCGCCGCTTAGGGGAAAAGTTACTAGACATCAGCTGCACCACGGCATATGAGAAATTAAAGTAGACCTAAAAATTCCATATGTGCAGCAGGAAATGGAGTACCGAAAAGAAAAAGAAAATGAACTTCCAATCCATCTTACAAGCATTTAGGGCTCTATCAGTAAGATTTGTTAAGGTCTCATTAACAGAACAGAATTAAATTGTAGACAGAGGGATATGCTACAATTGTCACGTCAACTAATGCTGTTAAGAATAAAAATCTCAAGCAAATAATTCTGTTTCCAATTCTACATTAAGTCAGGGTAGTCAACCGATTTAGCATAATATAAGCTCTCTTGATGAATTTACAAAAATCGACTAAATTTACATTTGCCTTGAATTTTCGTCGAAATTTATCAGCAGCAGAGAAGCTCCCTCCAAATGGCTACTTTAGAAATCTGTTATCTGCCACGTCCCAAAGGCAGGCAACGGCAGTCTAATTGGCAACGCCTCTTGCCACTGCAAGTGACAGAAAGCTATCCGTGGCTAGCTTGTTGACCGTCCGCTGTCCGTTGCCTGGGTCATAACACAGCAAACTAATTAACCTTAAGAGAATGAAAAAAAAAAACAAAGTCTTCGCGCGAATAAAAAAAGTTTTTCAAGGAAATGATACAATTTCGCGCGTTCAAATCACACAAACCAGCAGAAAAAAACAACAAATTTTAATTTAACTCAAAACAAAAAAGGAGCAGCGAAATGACAGCAACAGCAGTCAAAAGCCGGCAGCTTAGTCAGCCCGATAGGCGGTGAGCCTACAAACAAACTAAACAGCGCAGTAGGACTACAGCAAGAAAAAAAAGGAAGCAGTCACTCAGCCAGCTAGGCAGGCGGTCGGCTACATCAGCTTCAAGGCCGTTGTGGCTGTGGCGTTGAAGCCTCTACAACCACAATGCAGGCCATGGGCCCCCCTTGTGCCGAACGATACGCAGAGCAGCTGCCAGCTAGGCTGTCAACACCATGGCTGCTCACCAAAAACCAACCTGCCAAAGTCTTGCAGCATTCGGAGTAGGGCAGCAAGCTTGCCGCCTGCCACAACGACGCTGCTGCTGCTGCTGCTGCCACAGCCATTGCCAATGCCGTTGTCGTCTCCACAGGCACCGTCATCGTAGTCGTCGTAGTCAACAACGTTGTCGTTTATCTTGCCTTCATTATCGCTTCATTAATTGCTAATTAACCATGTTCTACATGCTGCCGCTGCCGAGGCATTTTATAAAATGTGAAAATAAAAATTAAAAAAAAAGCGCAAAGGCGTGGAAAATATTACCAGACCGAATGTAAGCAGCGCCATGCTGCCACATGCCACATGGCCCATTTGCTGGCAGCGCTAGTGGTCGTCGTCGTCGTCGTCGTCATGTAAGTGGTGCAAATAAGTCGAGACCATGCCAAAGGCGTGTTGAAAGCCGCTCGAGAGCTGCGCATTTATCGCGTTTAAATCTAATGTAATTTGTTAGTGGAAAATAATGCCAGGGCAACCACTAGCCACCAACCACAATCAGACGCACTTCACTTTTATCTGTGCCACTTTCCCCCACAAAATTAAAGTAAATATGTTTCGCAATTATTTGTACACTTTTACGTGGCCTTGGCCGGGGCAATGCCTGGCCACGGCAACGCCTAGCCGCAGGTCGAATAGTAATTAATTTATGATAAAAGCAAATACGCAAAACTCTACTCTGCTCCACCTCAGCAGCACCAGCAGCAGCAGCAGCAGCAGCAGCAGAACCCCTCAAGTATCGCAGCACATCATATACTTACCTACTAGAGCTTATCGTATATTTATATAGCGTGTACAGACTGTAGAGTACAAAGAGCATATGAGATGAGCTAAGCTTCAAATTTCTCAAGGGCAAATAGTAAGTACGATACATGAAAGAAATCAAAAATCAATTGCCTTCATTATGCTAAATGATATTGTTCCTCTCGTATACACTATCCTTTTCAATTGTAAAGGATTTTTGAATTTGCATTAGACATTGATGAAAATTGCGACTCGTAATCGTGTTGCCCTTCGATATTGACTACTTTGGCTTAGGTCAAAGATGCATCCTCGGGGGATTCTTGGGTCTGGATGCAACCCCTGACAAATCATTGCTTGCCAGTTTGGAATTAAAAGTTTGAGTTTTTATTAAACATTTCAAATACAAAGTTTGAATAAAAATTTGAACCAAAAAAAAAAGTATAGAATCAATTATCGAAAATCATAAATGAAGCAGAAATCGACTCATGCCAAGCGTAAATCATACAAAAGTCGAACCCAATCGAACAACACCAATTCACTTGGCTTTGCTTTATTTTGTCTTACAAGTTCGAAATTCCTATTTTTTAAGCCTGACTAGAATGAAAATATCCTTTAATAAAGTTTTTCTAGCAGTTTCAAGAATCATAGCTGTTAATTCCAACGATTCGTGCCGGTGCCAGTATGTAATGTAACCTGCAGAAGTAGGCGTGGCAGAATCCACAGAGTATATATATTTTTGATCAGCATCAATAGCGTAGTCCGTTCAGTCACGTCCTTCCGTCCGCCCGTCTGTAAGAACGCGACGTGCTCAGAGCTAAGGACACCAGCCTTGGTATACAATTCTGTTTTATCAATAAATAGGTAGCAGGAGTTTATTTCACACCTTGGATATCTCCTTTTTTTTTTGTTTATTTATTTATTTTTTTGGAAAAATCAAATTAAATATACAGTTTAATTGAAACGTCATTGATATCCTAGAAAACTATATAGTAGTAAACTAGTAGTAAAGTTCATCCTAATTGAAAACGATGTCTCCCCCGATATAAATGCTGCATTTGCTTAGTTGAAAGCGCCTCGGGCCCAGGTGGACATAGATAGTTGTATGAATTCGAATTAAATGAATTCGAAATTAAGTTTAGTATACAAAATAATAGAATTCGTTTGAAGCATAGCGAAGCCTTCATTATGAGCTTGTAAATATTAAACACGGTTCAGCAACTCTTTAAGCCGTCAACTTGTACAATTTTGATTCGTTTGAGTTTGCTGAACATTTGAAGAAATTCAAATAAATCATATACAAAGGAATTATGGAGCCTGCGGCCAAATAATATTAATTATATATTATCAAATAACTATTATTTATTTATTTGTTGCAAACTGAAAGTTAAAACTTAAAGCTGAACTGCCAGGGTCCTCAGCTATAATTATCATTAAATATTAAATGGTATGATTAAGTACTGATATTAATTAATTCGAATAGTTTATGCATTCGTTTTATTGTAGGTATAAACTATTTTCGATTTTTGGATATGGCTTATAGTACGTTTTATACATTGAATTTAAGGCTTAGAGGATCAATATTACCAATTTAAAAGAAACAGTTTTAAACAGTTTAATCACAGCGTGTTGTTGCCACATAAATTCCCTGGCATTCAGCAGCTTCGAATGAAAAGAATTTAAATAGTTTGAGTAAGTCGTAATTGAAACAGCTGGGATAACCCTTTTAGGGTGACATTTCCTAAACAAAATGCGTCTCCATGAGTTACTCCAATTTTTTTTATTTCCTAATCGCTGATATCTGGCGTAGAATACATAATAAGCTAGGTTGATACGGCTTGACAATATTTCTAAATTGGAGTTGAAACGGATGCAGCAGTCAAAAGTGGTATCCGTGGATTATCCACAAGCTGTGCTGTTGGTCCGAATTAATTACAAATCAGAGTTGAATTTGGATAATTCTCAAAATGAGTTCTTTGTAATGCTCAAATGGCTGCAAAGCTGCTTCCGGGTTTAGTTGTAAAAATAAAAATGAACAACAGTTAGTTTTGGTAAGTATTGAAAAGTTGGAAGTCTAAAATCATCTTTAGTTGATTGTAGGTAATATTCAGTTACCAGGCTCTGAATTCGATACAAGTGGAAAAATTAGTTTTAGTTTTAAGTACCAAAAATTGCTCATGCAATTTGCTTTGAAAACAGCAACGTAAAAATGCACAACTAAACAAGAATGTGTTGAAAATTTCAAACGGTTGTTAAAATGAATGAAAACAGCAAAATAAAATGGAAAACAAAATAAAAATAATACAACAGAACTGAACGGGACCGCAGTGAGAATACACAGGGGTATATGACTTGTTAAGACCACGTAAATAGGCAAAAAGATTTTATGCTTCAAAAGTGCCAAAGAAAGAAAAGCCAACAAGCAAAGCAAAAAGCACAAATGACTTCCAATGCTGCTGACTGGCTGACTGACTGGCTGACTGGCTGACTGACTGACTGACTGGCTTACCGTTGAGGGAGGAGGTGGAGCTAAGGTGGGGAGCTGCTGGTCTCTGCTGCTCTTGTGCTTCCACTTGGCTGGCCTGGGCGCGAACTGTGGCGCCAAACCACAAAAGAGCAACGCACAATTTTCCGCTTGCCAGGCGACTGGTTAAAAGATTAACAACAACAACAACTCGCTCCAGATTCGTCGCCTTAAAAGTGACCGTCTTCGTCTTGGTTGTTCGGATGCTCGTTGTTGTTGCTGCTGCTGTTGTTGCCACTGCGCGTTTAATTAAATCAAAGTTAATTAATGCTAACGTATTCATAAACAGGGTCATCAAACACCAAAACGTCTATGGCAACGCTGTCAAGTAGAAAAGCTGCCAACAGGATAACACAAGGCAAACGTTGCTGTCGCTGGTCTTGTTGTCTGTTGCTGTTGTTACTTTGTATAATTATGAAATATTTTTAGATCGGGCAAACTGAATATGCATCAACGGCAGCCACTCGACAGAAGAAGTTGCCGTGTCATGCTGTCCTCGTCAGTGGCACAACCATCAGCAACAGGAAGCTGAGGCATCCTTACATCGGCGCAGCCCCAGTCAATGGCTTCTTGTTTCGTATTGGCAGTTCATCTTTTGTTGCTGTACATAATTTATGCTCGACAAAGGCTAAGGATAACTTTATGACTTTGTGCAATTAAAAATAGATTTTTCAAATGCTTAGCCCCCCCTCCCCAACCCAAAATGATGCCAATGTCAACGCGACATTGTTACGTTCCGCTGACCTTATCATCAAAGTAATAAACATTTTTGCGTACACTTTGGTCGAATTGTAGAATTTAATTAGAAACAATTTTGTTTCATCAAGGCAATAATTAAACTAGAAAGAGTTATTTCTATGCTGCTGATGTGGCAACGTATCTAAGCTGGATTGAATATGAAAATAAATTCAAGTTTTATTTAACTAAAGTTCATAGTAATATCGTACAAAATTTTAAGAAATTTTAAATAAAGAAAGCTCAAAGTTTAAATTGTAAATAGATTTTTGTTGTTGCCTTTTACTAATGAAATTCACACATCGTCTAGAGCTGTAAATCTGCATACTCTTCACATGTCGAATAAATCTTTCGTCCTTTACTGTCTAGAACTTTAGACCCTAAATAATTTTGAACATACTTCACTAACACGGGCAGTTCAGCGACTAAAATTGATTTTAGTATAAGTCCCAAGTGTAATTTAGCTTTTGATCTGAAATTAATTTGAATTTTGATCTGAATATTACAAGCTTTAAGAAATGTTTTTTTTTTTCAATATTCAATATTTTGAATTCGGCATATGCTAAAAAAAAAACAATAATCCGAATTTCTGAGCCGTATTTTTAGCTGGAGCCGCCTATATTTAGTTCAATTCTTAATCTAAACTTTTCAAGGATATCATGTTAAGTCACACATCTATAAATGCTAAAAATATTTAATTATTTAAATTTACTGACAACATTTTTGTCAGCTTAAAAGAAATTCATGGGCGTTCCAGCCCGTTGGGGGTTCTTATTTGCAACTTGGTTACATGCAAACAATAATAAAACTATGTTAGGGAAAGCAAATTGATAATTTGTAAGGTGATAGAGGAAAGAGAGTGCTCTAAGGAAATTAACTTCTACTAATTATTATGATGGGAACATATTACTGGAAAGGGTCATGAGCAGGGTTTTTCGATGTACATGGATTCAGAGTAATGTGGCGAAATGGATTCAAACTTTTCTATATTTATTCTTCAGTTTAGTTTTTGAAGTGCGCTGATGAACCCATGACACTTTACAGTAGACACTATTAAAACAATAGATCGCTTGAAGGAGAAACAGCTTTGTCTGCTTGATAAGTTGAACAAACCAAAAGTAGCAATCAGCCAGTATTACCAACATTTAAGAAAGCAGGAATAACTATTTATTTCTGTGGGTAACCATATAAAAATACAAATGCTAATGATAACTGACAGAGATTGTTTCAATATTAGGTCTCCAGCTTGATCGCTTCAAAAAGAATCTACTGGTAGCACAATTTTTAGAAAGCAGTTGCTGGAAGAGTCTCAAAATACGATAAATACATTTGGCTTGGCGCTCTAGCATACATGGTAGCAGAGGCTTCGCTATACTCACTAAAAAAATTTCATAATATCATAGCTGTATCCCCAGCTACCAGCATATAACTGGAAACGAATAGAGGGACGCAGCTGCAATCGGTATAACTAAAATTTCTTCCATTACATTCAGCCCCCTGGGGAACCACACTGAAGAATGGACAGGTTTCAGCCACTAGTAAAAAGCATTTAACACAATTGGCACCCATGCCGTTTACCCATCTGACTGGTAGTATCGACTTCATTCGGGATACTACCGACTGACCCATAAACAACTTATGGCCGGCACCGCTTCAAACAAATTGTTTCTGTGCCGAGTCACTCGCAATCGAGCACAATGAGCACCTGCCGAGGAATAAAATGCGATATTTTAAAACCATCGATTCATCAAACTCTCTAATAGAAACTTTCCTCTCAAATTTTAAGCCTATCCTACAACCTAGTCAATCAAATCTAGTAATAATAATAAAAAAAAAAAAAACAAAGTAACCAAGAGCCGTTGGCCTCTGTAGTTATAACTCCAAGTATAATATTTAATTTAATATGTAAAATAAATAAAGTAGCAAAATGCATATATTTTCATATGAATTTTAGATAGCCAGAGCTCCGACTGTCCCGTCGTAGGTTCCCAGGACGAGTTGTCCTTAGAGACAAATAATAAAATGTATACAGACTTGTTTTGATGTACGCATAAACTACGAAAGTATAACAAAATTTTTAAATTAAAATGAAATTTATATTTCTTGTTTGTTTGCTTTGAAAGAATATTTATTTGTTTAAAGTTGCAGTTTTTTCATTTCGCCAGGAATTAAAATACAAAAGTGTCATGTCATTGCTTTTACGGTAAACTGCAATCCGTCTATTTAGCAACAGTTTTCAATGAAATCACACATAAATATTAAAAGTGCTAGGCAATAAAAGCAAATGGTTTAAAACTCATCAAAAGCGCTTAAATATAGAAACGATAGTTACTGAAAACATGCATTTAAGCCTGCCTGCTATGCGGCATAAATTAATGATATTTATGTATGTAGTACAGTTTTTTTTTCGAATGAATTTAAACTACATAAAATTTGTATATCGCACATATACAAAAGTGTTTAAAATATGAGAGGCCAGATGATGTTTTCATTTTCATATTTTGACACGTAGCAGAGACAGGCGTGGTCATAAAAATTAATACTGCAGCAACAAAAATGTATTTAAAGCCAACTAATTGAAGGGTATGCCAAAGAAGGGTGGAGTGTGGTTGGAGGGGACCGGACCAACAGCAGGCAATTTGTACTGTACTGTTTTAAGTATAAAAATGTACGCTGCATGGCGGGAGTAGGATAGGAAGTAAATCTATTGAAAAAAATGTGATGCCCCCCTGAAAAAGTTCTCTCCGCTACTGCCAGGCAATGTGGCATATGAGTATGTATGAGAGCCATTAGAAATCATGAAATATTAATACATAATCCATGAACTAGCATATCTTAAGCTTTATTATTAAATGCTACACAGCAAAATAAGGAAATTTAATGCATGAAATGACAGGAAGGGAGAAGGCACCACAATAAGTTGGTTGTAGTTGTCAGAGTGGCTTTTATGCGACCCAATGTAACTGGGTCTGGAGCAAACTACGTAATACAGGCGATAAATCGGCAGCTGCGGACCGCCGTTCAATGTCAAGCCGTAGCCTACACATGCCACTTGTTGCTCAACGGCTACCGCAACCACTGGGAATGTGCTGTAATGCCTGGACCAACATTAGGTATTTCAACCATGCAACAGCACATAGCTCAAGTCTAAATATTTGCATAAAACAAGTCTTCAAAAAAAAAGAAAAAGATAACCAAAAAAAGGTATAAGCTAAAGGGAACTATTTACATGCAACCCTCGCATAGTATTCGGCTGCCAATGTCAAGCCATAAATGTTTTGAAGCCGACCGCAAAATGAAAAGCTTGCAACACACAGGCACACATATACATGCGATAAAATGATTGGACCCAAGTTGTGGCATGCATAACATGCTGCGCACACACACAGGCTCACGCATGCATGTGTATATACATACGAAGCTAAGGGACTGTTAAAGCAGCAGCAGCTCCACCCACCTCTCATAAACAAATATCCTTCGAAAAAAAAAACAAAACAGAATAATACATACATGCAACATGACAATGAACAAGTTTTTAAACGGGGCGTTGAACAGTTAGTTTTTTGTTGTTTGTTTTTGTTTCTGCATTTCGGTAAAGAATTTATTATTTAGAGATTTTAGCTTGTTTGTTGTTTCGATGTTGAAAAAACAGTATTCTGAGTCTTGTGGGGGACACGGTGAATTTGGTTACAACGCAGAAGCGTCTTACCTGATTGCTAATTACCAGTCTTTCCTTCAGCAGTATTTATATGAACAACATGAATCTTTAATATTATATGCTATGGCTTAAAACGAAAAACAATATACAAATACTTAGATTGAACCCCAAATTCAATAACCAGATGTAGCCTCCTAATAAGCTCAGTTCCTTTCTCTGGTAGGTAATAGCTGGAATTCTTGTAGAATTCAGCATAGTGAGCTCCTTCCTATGATTCGAAGTAAAATTAAAGAAAAATGTTGAACCTCAAAGAACCGATTTATGCGAATCAAATAGTTTATTTATAAACAAACAAATGCTTTGCTTTATTAATCTAAATCGAAATAAAGCACTTTAAAACCGTGCTTCTAAGTTTTTGGTTTGATTAGATTCTAGAAAATAATTCGATTAAAAAAATGAATTAATTTAAATGATTAAGCGAATCGCATTTAAACAAATTAATGTGATCAATATGACAATTTAACAGACTAGTGTACATTAGATGGTAACTGAAATGGAGATCCTATTAATGTACTTCTGTCCCGCACTACTCAGACTTCTGGGTAAGCTGCATTTCACTAGTACCGTCCACAAATCTGTCAAAATTAGTTCAGAGCATAGGATGGGAATAGATATAGATATAGGGGAAGTATAACTAAAGACACGCCACAAACATCACAAGGAGCCTTTTTCTGGCTCAGGTTAAGTAAGGACCCGGCAGCCTTCTAACCCAACCTAACCTAACGTAGTATTGCGAACAGATGTAGAAACAGGTGGAGTTGCATTGTAATCAGAGTCCTAAAAGGCTTTTCTTACTGTTCTCCTACAGCGCTATCTAAAACTGAATCAGATTGATATCAAGCAGATTTATTTGAGCAATAAAAAAATATCATGTTTCCTGGAAACCCCACAAAAATGTCTAAGGTGAAAATAGTTTTTCTTAGAAATAATATCAACGGTGCATTTCTTTATCATCATGATTCATTATGGATTTTTAAATTAATTCTCGTTTAAAATGTCAATGAGTCAAAGTTTTGAGAAAACATATGTTCTGAAAAATCAATATGAAATTTCTAGGAGGTGTGTAATAATGTATGCCTAATACATGTTGGATACATCCACTGAAAAAAGTAAAGATTTCAAAATGAATTTTTGTAATGCGAAACGTTTGCCAAGCGCGATTTTACTATTATTATGAAATCTTAATTCAAAAATTTAGTCACTAAATATTTGGTCTGAAGATAGAAAAGCATCTTTAAAAAAATACTGAAACATTCAATTAATTGTAGAATAAACCGATATTATTTCAGGAGCGGTCGAACCATAATTTATTTGCTTTCATTGTAAGGAACATTTGTTTATAAGAAAGTACAGTAGCCTCCCTTCACCACTGCATGTTGTGACTAGAGAAAAGTTTAAAAATCCCTATAAATATTTCGTTTAAAGACTTGGTCGAATGAAAAATAATAATCAGATGATCATAAGTAACGAAAAGTTCAGTACTATCGAAGTACTACTTCTAACGGGTTTTTGATGGGTTCGTACAACTTACAGCCCCAAAAACTTAATAAGCTTCGTATTTTTAAAACAATAATATTGAATTGATAATACAGAAAATATATTGAGTTTATTTTCAAACTTCGTCAAGTGTATAGTAAAAGGTCTCAGACATACTATCGATAGTTTAGTTGCTGGGGGAGAGGAATTGAATCAGTAGTTCCTCGCCATGGTTCACTATATAATAGTAGGGAATACGGATCAGTTAAAAATAAGCATAGTACCTTGTAACATTCATCTATATATGATTGATTTAAAGAGTATCCCAGTTTCTATATGTTATCCTTACTATCCTTATTTGTAACTGATACCGAAACTGTATGGAGAATAAAATTTTGAGTTTAAAAATTTGCAGCTATACCAACAGCGAAAACAGCGCTTCAGTGTACATATGTGTACACTGAATATTTACATATATAAATGCACCTACATATATATTTTTTTGCAGTAGCCACCCCAAAATAAAACTAGCTATGAATGCTGGCGTGATACCAAAGTGTTTGTATGCAAACCCAAATGAATAAAAACTATCTAAGCAATAAAACATTCAAAGGATTAAATACTTTGGCTACAAGCGCTTAAAACATTCTGAAAATAGTTTCAGGCTTACACGCCCTGCCATAAACCAGCATAAAAGGAAGACCAACAACAGCAATTTTTAGTTAGTCTGTCGAGGGGGGATCGTACATGGCACTTTAAGTGTTTCGATATGCCATAATCTGCGTAAAGCTGAAATTAGTTAACGTTTAAGCGAAACCGATTTATATTTATATTTAGTTTGTGTTCTCATTATTGGTTCATATTAAATTCCATTCGCCATTGCCAAATGAAGTCCTATAATTGCCTTAAAGTAACTAGTAATGGATTCCATAATCAGTGTTTCATTTTTAAAATATCCTTCGCTGGTCGAGTTAACTAGCAAGGATGCTTGGCATTTTCTGAAATATTCCGTATATACCAATCACATTCATACATATAGCTTTATTTTGTATTGAAATGGACATCTTGCCAGATGGACTGGATCAATTCGACTGTTTAAGCCGTTTAAGCATTTATAAATACGTACATATATATTTTATAGAGTTGAAAATGCTTTCTCTAAGGCATTGCCAAACTGTGGTATAAAATCAATGAACTGGTTACTAAGGCTTACGTCCAGTGGCATAACTGGGATAATTAAGAAAATGTCACAGGCGCAACTGTCTGGGAGGCCGACTAGTTGATTCAAGAAATAAGACTGACTTTTTGACCAAAAAAAAATATATATTCTTAATAATAATACTTAATTCCGTACTTCTATTTAGAAAGTTACATATACATAAAAAATCTCAGTTATCGACTGGAGTTAATGTTTATCGCTTGAATTGACGCTTCTAGACTTATTTAAGGGTATTCGATAAAGCTAGCTTAAAGCTCCATTTTGTAGCTTCCTCAGTCATTATTTGTCATCTTGAGGTCTATATTGTCTTAGCTTGATGAATGCAGCTGCCATAATTCTGTGATAATATATTACAAATGAATTAAATGTTAGAGGTCAATGTTAAATAAACACTTAAGCTGTATATCATATTGGCCAATGCGTAGGAGCAGGAATGAAGGTCAGTAGCGTCCTGATTCCTTAATCTGCGGTTCAGTGAATCGGTACCATTCATTGAAAGTGATGAAAAAATTCATTTTTTTGTGCTTATTTCAGAGAAATCCGCCCTACCTCTGCTGAAATCCTGTTGCCTATAGCTATAGCCATTTCCAGCTAAGTTTTTGAAAAAAAAAAAAAAACGCTGACAAAAACCGAAGTATTGATTACAGTTTCCTTGATTTCGCTGTTGAATATTAACTTTGGTTCCGTTGTCGTTCTGCTTCCGACTTTAAGGAAAACTATTTATTGAATTATTTATAAACCTTATCTTATTTATTTATTTAATTAATTTAAAAATAATGTTATTATGTCCAATTATTGTATCGTCTTAGCATCGTAGGCCTTCGACGTATGAGATCTTATAGGCTTGTAATACCATGGCTTAATATATTTACAGTACGATATGTTGCTTATACAGTGTACAGACATTTGTAATAACAATTTATTAAATAATAAATAAAACTTAAGATAAACTTAGGAATCGATGCAGCTCCAAAGAGGTTAGCAGCAGAATTTTAACTTCTTTGACAAAAAGACTTTACTTTTTACCGCAGACGCAACTTGACCACTTTTCTTGTTCTCATTGACTGCTTCTATCTATCTCCCGCTTTTCTGCTTCTTTTTGTATTCGCTTGGACTGCCAACCTGGTAAAACTGTCATGCCACGACAGGGTGATTTGTTGAAAGGATTTCTTTTGTGGATTGTTCGAGATGTAATTTTTGTTGTGTATTGAATAATGAGCGGTTATGGATTATGTTTGTCGAAGTGGTGTTACATTCTGCTTATTATATGTTCATGGGTCAGGAGGATATGTCCTAAGGGCAGTCGTGAAATTTTCACGAACCTGTCAGTTTTGTAGTGAACTGACGTGTGCTGCCATAGTTTGTCTTTCCATTTAAGGGAATTTTTTCTTAAATATTTTTCTGAGTTTGTCTGAGATATTGCAGTTATTCATTTGAGAGGACATCTTTTGCAGTCGCATCAGCACGCAGATTACTGTGATTTTTTTACACTTGTGGATTATGTTTCTAATTTCTAATATTAATTGGGTATGGGTCAGTGTTATTCAGGATAGATAACCTTCTAATGTCGATAGTTAATCTTATCAGACTGCAATTTTACCTATTTACGATTCAGCATGAAAAATGGAGGAATAGGATAGTATTTGGTATGCTATTATAGAATTATCAGAAGTAGCACTGATAAATATTTTGATCTATCTGAGTAAATAAAGCTTTGATCTATTTTGATCTTCTATCGTTATTAAAGCTGTGTAAGCTGCGAATATTCGAAAATTCGACATTTGCCAATACGCAAGTCTGATTATTCGATTTCTTAAATTAAAACTAGAGGGACGTTGCCTTGGATGTAATTTCCTGGGATGGTATCAAAGGGGAGCGCAGTCGATTTGGGAAAATAAATAATAAATAATAAAGGTTAAATTCCATTTCGGTATTGGGCATGCATATAAAAGTGAATGGTCACATTTTTCCAAATGTATAATTGGAGCTAAAACAAAAAAAATAAATAAAATAAAAAAATGCAATTTCTGTAAGTGTCTGAAATATATTAGTATCTTCTGAGTCTTATCCACAAAAAATGGCTGCAAGCTGTGAACAAATTTACCAGAAGCTCACACCAGCGATTCCTGCTAAAAGGATTTCAGTTAGCAATTCATATGCGTTTTATTGCATGCCATGCTGATTTTTGTTGTTATTGCAAAAACTTTGCAGCGATTTTCTGTACAAAAATGTATATTTCTGAATAGACCAAAACAAGAAAAAAAGGAACAACAAAAAAAAAAGACAACGAGAAAATACTAATAACCTCTTGGACAACCGTACCAAACAGTGAGCACTAAAAATGTTTGTCCATGGCTGCTGCTGTTCCGCTGCTGCTGCTGGATTGCATGGCGCTTTCTGTGCGCTTTGAACCGTGGCTGCATATGCAATTACATTTTCCAAATACAACAACAAATGGGCTGCAACGGAAAAAGGCAAATGTGAAAAAAATTTATGCAAGGCATTCAACAAATTTTCAGCGTCAGGTTTTGCTGTATTTTTTTGTTTTTTGTTTTTTTTTTTTTGTTTTTCTGTTTGTTTGTTTTCTAAGCTTGCATAACAAATCGCTGCGAAAAAAGCTTTTCAATTCAAATGAATGAAAAAAGCAGAAAATGTTTTATGCATGCATCGGCTGGGGACGTGGAGTG
Organism: Colocasiomyia kotana; assembly: GCA_037040085.1. NCBI lineage: Eukaryota > Metazoa > Arthropoda > Insecta > Diptera > Drosophilidae > Colocasiomyia > Colocasiomyia kotana. Next base: position 13,998 of record JBANCW010000096.1, on the reverse strand, counting down.
AGCGGCTAAGTGTGAAATGAGTGATGCGGCAAGTCAAAAAGGCTTAAAAGCAAAGGAGAAGAAAGCAAGTCAAACTTTTGGAAGACGAGTCTGAACGAAAACAGCGCAATTTATACCATGCCATCGGCAAATTTATCAAAATTGCACTTATGAAAAAGCAATTAATGTGTGCATGAGTGAAGAGTGTTTCGGCTGAAATATAGGGCAAGGGGGGTGGAGCAGCCCTGGGTGTGACCAGTGGCCGCAACTCGCACCATTTGGCAGCACATTTTCCAACACGCAGCAAGGAACCAGAGGCAGATCTGAGAGCTGCGATGCCAGCACCTTGATAAACGCGTGACTAATGTACGGACAGGGCAGGCGGCCTGACGGAAGCACCATCAGGAGTCGAGGGTGGAAATTACAAAACGACAAACTTAATGCGTGTGTCGGCTATATGAGGGGGGTGGTTGGAGGTGTGCTTAATGCATTAAAACAAAAGGCAGCCAAATGCTAAAATTTCATTAAAGTGCCTACTCACATGAGCTACGTGTGGAGGAACAGAGGCTAAACTAACTAGGCCAGCATTTGGCGGCCGGCATGGCAAATGGTTGAACACTCACACATGCAGCATGTGGCAACACACATGTGTGTGAGCGCATTTGGTAATATTTCATTAACGATTATGCACGACAACCAAAAACAACAGACGACAACAATGTTGACGCTGACGTTGCCGTTGACGCCAACCGCCGCGTGATTAGTGTGAAAATTTGCCTTACATTATTTTTGTTTAATTTTCCCCATAACGGAATACGCTGAGGAAAATGTTTAGAAGAACGACCAACCGGACGGGACAATTAAAGGCTGCGGTTGGCTTGGGTTCCGTCTGGCAAGATTTATCGATTTTTGTAACGAGTCATCGCTCATTTGCGTAAACCCTTCTTGGCGGGGTCCACCTCGCTGCCTTGGTTGGCAATACGAGTTGTAAGCCTGGAGCTGGCAGACATGTCTAAAGTTATAAGAAATTGCAAGTATATATATAAGAAAAGGGCAAGGATTGGCAACGCCAGCAGTAAGTTAGCTGGTACGGGGTGGACTCCATATTACTTTGGGTTTTACTTTGCCATAAGTCAAAATAAGGAATTAATTAAAATTTGTGTAAAGCATTTAGTAAATGAAAAAAATCTATGCAGGATACTTTAGATTAGTTTAAGTAGATCAGATTGAGTATTTGCAAACAATCATGTCTTAATGTTTAAAAACAAAATTCATCATTTTAAATAATTTTTTTTAGCCACATTTTTCCGTTTGTTTTTTTTTTTTTTTTTTTTTTTTTTTTGACTTAATGAGTGGCATAACTAAAAGAAAGTGGTTATTCTGAAAAGTTCGTAACCTTAAATGTTTTCATACGAAGAGTCTATAAGAGCCACAGAGGTCAAAAACGCAATTATTGATTTGTGACACTCTTCAAGTAATCAAGAGCGATTACTTGCCTGATTTCTACAAATGGGTCCTTCTTCCTTACAAACTTTAGAAAACTACATATAGAATTATATGATATGAATATATATATATAATAAAACAAAATCAATAGAATACTGTAATAAAATCATTTTAATTAAAATAATTTGCTTATGTGAATTTTATACTAATTTTCCAATAATATGATGGATGCCATTTCAACCTTGCATAATCAAAGCAAATTGACTTTGAAAGTTAATACGAATTAATTGAAAAATTCAATTCGGAGAGTCACACAGAGGGCACGGAATGGCAATGCTTTTAATGATGTTACAAATCAGTAACTAAATTAAATGATAATTTTGAAAGATGTCAATATTAAAGAATTTATTTAGCTTTAATTCAACTTTGAAATGCTTTAGCAATAGTTCAAAAACTTCAAAATATTCTACGAACTTTGTTCATTGCCGATATGCAGATGCTCGTTGCACTATTAACACTTAAATTGATATTTTTTAAAAGCCTATAATCAGTTTATATTCCATTTGCTCTGAAACTTAGTACTACAAATATAAACCTCTCAAAGAAAAGCAGCATAAAAACCGCAAACAGCATTCTCAGGTGGCACCATCTTTGTCTGACCTGGTTGATTTCAAAAATGATAACATTTCTTAACTACTAGAAACTGTTTCATGGAATTGAAAGACTTAAATTTCCACAAAGTTAATTATTTTTATTTGGCGACATTTGTGATCGGGTTTTTTGATTAAAAATATCATTTCAACTGGCAACCACTGAGACCAACTCATAGCTAATGGCAGATATTAAGCTGGTGTGTATTTCTGGCCATGCTGGATTCCTAGACAATAAGTCGGTACACAAGAAGGCACTCCTACAGTACATTCCATAAAAAAAAAAGTAGACTTGGCCAGACACATATCCAATCATGTTAAAGCCGAACATTGTAAAGTTTGACAAAATGTCTCCCACCAAAAAATGCAGCAACGTTCCGACTGCTGATCGGCCATACAGCTTTAGCCCACAAAGATGTCAGCCCAAAAATGTCCACTCTGCGATACTGCAGCTGTAAATGAAATCCACATTCTTCAAATAAATCTCCATAGGACACTCGCAAGTACTCGCCTCCACCCGACTATAGCTGATCCATACCTTTTAAATATCGTCGACATAAAAATAATTCTGACCGCAACAGAACCTAACCTAATTTTTACACAAACTGAACCGAGAGCCTAAATGTTACTGCTCCAAAAGTGCTGCAGGTTAAGAATTATTTTTAGCTTTCAATAAAATAAAAAATAATTTAAGAAACTGGCAACCACTAGCCACCCCAAAGCGTTGGATATATTTTTAAATAATATAAACCAAGTTTATTCAAAAGTATAGAAAGTTTTTTATTTTTAGTCTTATTTTTCGAAAGCACGTTCCACAGAGTTACACTTGCTTTATTTTCATGTAGCTTAGTGGATTTTCTCTTACTGTAACCCCTACAGCAGTTAGTCAGTTAGTCTTCATCGTTATGGATGTAAATATGGTTAGTTGACATGCTCATCAATATTATGGCAGATGCATGGCATAATAAAAGTGGTCCCTCATCGAATGAGTATGTACCATAGGTATTCCAAGCAGGTAGCATTGCCGATTGACTTAAAAGCAAGGCAACTTATGAAAAACCTGTTCAAATAGAAAAACACATGCATTAGTCATAAATTTGATAGACTCGACGAGCAGTACAACTCCCCAAAGTGCCATGCGAACGCACCGAACGGCGCTCGGGGTGAGAGTGGGTGAATAGAAAGTGTGTTCCCCATTACAATAATCAACTTGCCGCAAAAAAACACATAGCAGAAGACCCCGAACCCCCCGGCCCCCACACCATTGCATTTCAAAATATAAAATCTACATTATTTCCTTCCACGCAATCAACGATGATTTCTTAATAAAAAGCCGCTTGGCATGCCTCGACGACAAAGTGTGGAGAGACGGAGAAGGCGTGCTGCTGCTGTGAGTATCCTTCCAAACAACGGCAACAACAACTTGTGCATAATACAATTTTTGACTGAGTAAGCAAAGTAGTAATGGTTCGTTTGCCTTCTGCTGCTGCTGTCGGTGGTAGGCAGTAGGTTGTATGCACGACATAGTTGAATTGTCTTGGGAAGTGGCAAGTCTTGGTATTTTTTACCGTTGTTCCCAGGAGCTGCGCGCAACGCTGCACGCATACAAATGAGGCTCGAAACTTGCGAAACATAAATCGGAAATACATAAATTATTAAATGCCTTATACTCGTAATAAGACGAGGACGTGGTGTCCACGGTTCCGTTGCTAATGAAACTCTGACGGAACGTTTGACGCTGCCAGCTGTCAAACAATAATTGTCAGTCTAAATGACGAAAGTGGAAAGCTATTTTTTTGTTTTTCACTTATTTTGCATGACTTTTTTATAACCCCCCCCCCCACGCTCCACCCTCCTCCAAGAGCAGTGACATTTTTGCTGGGCTTTCTGGCACTGCGAAATGTGCCATGCACTAAATACTACTAAAATGTTCATGTGTGTGTGTGTGCGTGTGTGTTTATGTTTGTGTTAGTGTGTCTACATGTCAAGTAGCAATTGAGCTGCCCGTTTCCATTT
>JBANCW010000095.1:18722-29652 GCA_037040085.1 Colocasiomyia kotana | reverse complement strand
GGGTGGGTGCAGAGGCATTGCCGCATAATTGGTGCACAGCATTTTCCATTTTTTACCGCTCAATTTCTGTCAGGCTGCGCCACACAGGCCGCACAAACGATGTGCCGTTGTCTGCCCCAGAGCGAGCAGAGTATAACGGCAGCAGACAAAAGCAAGAACAAAAAACAAAAGTGAAATTTGGCGGTTGCAATTACCGTGCAATTTCGGCAAAATTTCCTCTAGCCAGCTTGTCCGCTCTGTGTGTGTGCCTGTACATTTGTGTGCATTTTGGTTAGTTTGTGCAATTTGCCATATTTTCTGAGCAGACCGTTAAACGTGTGAGGGTTGCACATAGAGACTACATACTACATAGTGCTGGTAGTAAATAAGAAAATTGAGCAACAGCAACAGCCGGTGAGCAATCAAAAATAAAGTTCCGCATAAAGCTGCTACCTCGCACCCTGATCGGCCACAACCAGAGGCAAAAAATGAAAGCTTTGCTAATTTGTGGGGTGTACACTGAGTGACGCCTGGCCGCAATGTGTTTTGAAATTTAAATTTCGAAAAATCATAAATAAATACCGAGGTGTTGCACAACTGTTGGCTGTTTTTTAAAAGCCACGTGGACCACGGGGGTAGCCCGCGCCAAAGTCACCGCAATGTTTTCTTTTATGTCTGCGGTGCTCTGCCGGCAGTGACGTCGGGTAACAGCAACCTTGCGACATCAGTGCCAACTCGAGCTTAATTTATGCACCCCTCTGATGGCATAAGCCATAAACGGCCTCCCCCTCTCTCATACTCATACACACACACATGGTAGACGCGCTTTATGCTTACCTATTTATTTTACTTGGGGATTGCTGTTTTCGCTTGAATTTGCCGCTGTTTGCTGGCTTCTTGTTGAGACAAATGTCCAGGAGCGTATGGGGTGGCCTCCTCGCTGTTTTTGGGCTTACCAATGGAGGTGAAACGGAAATGAATTGCCGGAAATACCTGAAGGCGCATGTGGATAACGTTTATATAGCGCTTTAATGTGGCCAATGTATAACAGCATTACAGCGCGTGAGTAAGCGAGAAGCAGGTTGAAAGTGAATGTTTTATAGTTTAAAACAATCATTCGCCACATGCCCATTGACACGAGTGTGTCACGTAAATTAATTCAGTTGCCTGATTACGCTTCTGGAAGCTGTTACTTGAAGCTGACTTAAAGTTGGCAGCTTGCCACATGGTCGGTATAAGTATGCCACCAGGCATGATCAACCGACAGCTTGCCCGGCAGGGCTGTGCAAAGCTATGTGCACTTAAAGGTGGCAAGGTGGTATAGCCACTGGGCTACCAGATGTGCGTGCCACAAAGCGTTAGCATAGATTCAGGTGTAAATACATGTTTGAAGCGCAATGCGGCTAAGCATGCTCTATGTTATAAGGCTTACTCCTGCTAGTAGCAAAGTAAGCGAAAAAAATGATACCGCACCAGTTAAAGTTACCCTTTGTCACGGCATAGATGCGCCACTGTTTGTGTGCGTGGCCAAATTTATGCAAGTCAAGCTTCTTCGTGTGCTACTTCAATCTGCTTCTCACTTTTGTATTTATAGTCATATAATACACAAATACACACAAACACGCACATATGCATGTGTTTCATATAAGAAAAAAAAAAGGATAATAAGTCGAAAAGTAGCAAACGTGTTGAAAATTAAGCAAATAACAGGCCGCTCCTCATCGCACACCGCATGCCCCAGAGCGAATCAATGCGACTTGACACGCCACTGGCAGAACTCTCAACTGTTTCGGTGTGGTTTCGTTTTTTCCTGCTGAACTGCTGACAGGGCATAGCTTGCCAATGCGCAGCAGTGTTGGCATTGATACAATAGCTGAATAATATACACGTTTTGTGAAATAAGCATATCTCGTCATTATTTTAAGCATGCTTGCTTTCTTTTGTATTTGCCATACACCTTAATAAGCCGACAGCAACAACAAACGAAACATTTAACATATAAATAACATATGAAAAACGAAAACCAAAATAGTCTCACTTGAATAGAACCGCCGTCGGCGGACTTCACTGGATGACACACCTTTTTGATTTTGTTGTTTTCGCTCTTGATAATACTTTCGTGTTTTACTACAGTTTTTTTTATTATGAGTACTGTTTTTTAGGTTTCCCAATATTTTTTATGAATCCGTATCGTATGGAATGTGACATGCTAGTAAATCAGTTGGCATGCAAGGCCCAGTCCGCAACTGTCTACTGGGATTCTTTCTACTTTAATACGTTTATGCTTTTATTGGCTAGCTAAGTTAGCTAGTTGTTGTCAGTTATTTACACAATAGTGTGATGGATGTTGTGTTATTCAATCGCTAGGCACTGCATTTTAATAACATGGCAACTAAGCTTTGGTAACTCCACAGCCCCGATACAAAAATTACAAACAGCTGACACTAATGTGGGTAATTAAATTGCCTTCTGTGAAGTGCCTGTGAAGTGTTTGCAATTTCTGTGCTTTTCTGGCATGCGTTCTTGTTAGATGACAGGCACAGCCGCCCACATTCTCATAGCTCTACTATACTATCACTGCCTTAGCATACCTCCATCTTTTAGTTAGTTAAGTTCAAACAACAAAAAGTTGTTGTACTCTCATCATACTTAGCAGTATTTACTTTCTTTTTCATACCTCTTATGCGTTTCCTATCATTTTTTCATAATAAGCAGCAAAAGTTCAGTAATGAGCTCACATTCGACAGCTATTTATGCGAGTGCATGCAGCTTGCCGCATAGTGTTGCAGCTGCCTGTGTGCCTTGAGCAACAAAGTCAACGTTTGTTTTAACTTACTTTTAACTGTTTAAAGTTAGACTAAATTCAAAGAACGTTAATTGTACAGCTTAATATGAGTATAACTACTACTACTACTACTACTACTACTATTACTACTACTACTACTACTACTATTACTACTTCTACTACTATTACTACTACTACTACTATTACTACTACTACTACTATTACTACTACTACTAATATTACTACTACTACCACTATTATTATAATTTTCTTGATGCTTCATTAAAAATCTATGTCAGTCCATTGACGATGTCCATATCTGCAGTCCGCCACCCTTACAAGACTGTTGCCACCCTATAGAACATATGCTAGCACAAAGGGCAATCAAAAAATATAGAAACCTTCTGCTAAGGCGCAGGAATTTTCCACTTAATTAACGTGCGCACCGCACAGCGCTCATTGCTAGGCAATGACGAGGGATGGTGTTTAGGACATTTTGTTGCATAGCTACGGCACAGTTATTATGCTGCATGTACTGCGTCGGCATATGATATGTGGGTACATTGACTTTTCGCCCTCAATACCTGATAATTCTCGTAATAATAAAATTGAATAAAATACATGCAATACAACAATACACCAGCCAATCTGGGGGGTTGATTCAGAGACTCACTGCATTAACATTTAAATGAGTTTATCTGGGCGTTGGTTAGCTTGGGCAAAATGCAAAACTTACACGGCACAGGTCAGCTGTGCTGTACTGCATAAATATTTATGGCAAGTCCTCGTGAGAGCACTAAAATTAACTTGTAGCAGCACAATCCAACAACGGGGCATAAAAAGACAATATGAGTACTAGACAGGCCAGAAAATTTATTCAGTGTAAAGTTTAATCGCATGGGCGGATTGCTGACTACTAGTATAACGCCGACCCCAATGAGACAGACTGATTTATGTGTTTTTGAACTTTTTTGCGTAATTTAATTAATGCCGGAAATGGGCTGACACAGTGCGCAAGAGTGCACGCAGGTAGCAGTTTAGGGCGTGCCAGCGCCTGCACTTTATATCAAAGCAAACTGTGTCTCATGGGTTGGTAACTTGTAACGCAGCGGTACTTGGGCCTGCAAGATTAATTAGTGTTTGTAACGCACCAAGAGCGAGGCACACCGACCGACTGGGCTCGCTTGCATTATACATAGAATGTGTCTACAATAGGTAAATCAGCACAAAGCAGAAAGCATGTGATTCGCTGTTTGAGTACACAACGGTTAAAATGCCTGAGACAAATATTTGTGACATTTCAATTATTTTGGCTAAACCATGTACAGGTCAGCCGTTATCTATCATATGCTCATCAATAGCATAAGCAAGCGAAGCATCATTTAATAATAGAAACGTCAAAAAAGTAGGCAATCACAGTGAGTTTGGCATGACTTGTGAATGCAGTTAGTGTCACACACATGCACACAGACAGTAAGTGACACATAACCCAAGGGATACAAAGAATGTAGTGCGGTGTTACAAAAAATCACCTGAAAGAATGCAACGATTGCTGTTAGCTTCCATTTTCTAGTTGGCTGCTATGCAACCGGCATTTTATTTTGTACATGCAGACATTCACACACACACACACACACACAGACATACTATGCTCTTTTGTAGTACAAACAAACGTTTCATATTCATTTTAGTAACGCCACGTGCTGTGCACTTGCTGTTGCGCTGTTCCCGCTTTCATTTCAGCTTACTATAGTCTATAATACTCGACAACAGAAGAGTATACACATTTTGGTCAGCGATTTGTCAACTTAGCTATGTTAAACTGTATTGAAACTCAATTCAAGAATATTTTAATACAATTAATCTAGAATTTCAAACAAATATATTCTTGGGTTGGCCACTTAGGTTGACCACTGAATGTCAAATCTCAGTTGTTGCATTTATCACGCGTGATGCCCATTCTTATTGAATCGATAGAATATGTGGTATATACCAGCAACGGCATACCCAAAAATTAACTAAAGGCAACTTCCTGTTTATGCCTGTGCTCACGTTTAGTTTTCATAAATTTACATTGTTTGAATTTTGAAATATGTAAAATTGGTAATTGGAAAATTCTCATTATGCCAATATATTTCAATGCCAACGCACCTTGCACTATGTGCCTTTTTTGGCTATGGTTGAATTATGCAATTATGCATTGCAATTAAAAATGTTCAATAAAAATACCTGCGATGGCAGTGAGCAAACCAAAATATGTGTACTTAACAATGGAATTTGCATATTTTATTATTAAATAATGCAATGTGGCAGTATCTATTGATGTTGGCGCTTTTTATTTTATCTCTTAAATAATACATCTTTAAGCTTTCGCATGTACAGTAGAAACATATAAATTGCATGCTGCCTTGCTTGGCGTATGAAATTTAGTATAAAATGGATGTTGAAAAGCTTGGTATGGTGGTTTTGTAGTTGAGTTTGTAACTATTAATATGACATGTGTACAACAGCAGCTATAAAAAAGTAGAGCAAGAAATGCATCCTATGGCGCTGGTAGCCGTTGTGCTCAGCCATGCTCGATGGCTTACTGTAAAAGTCATGTCGCTGTCGACATTTTACTTATGTCAAAGAGAACACTAGACAGCCCTGAAACTCTCTAAGACCAAACCCAAGCCAACGAAACCAAGCCAAGTCGGGGCCAGCGGGCTGCAGGAAATAGATGCGCATTTTTCAGCATATTAAACAGTGCAAAAGGTTCAAATGCCAACTTGAGCTTGACTGCATTTGCTGCTTGTGCAACCTACCCCTGGCAGCAGTGGCTGCAGTGGCTGCAGTCAGCCAGCCAGCCAGCCAGCCTTTGAGATGTTCGAGGCCATTGTGACAACAGTGCAGCGCACTTTGCTAGTCTGTCTGCGTGTCGAAATATCTTTTCTGCCAGCATCTCAATTTTGTACAAATATATATTTTTTGAAGCAGTTGCTCGCTCGTGCGCACGTTTTTCGGCTGCCATGGCCATGACGCATGACGTAGGTGTCTAGACTTGCTAATGCTTCCTTCTGCATTTGCCTGCTGAAGCTGACTCACATGGCATATTGATTGTGATCTGAATTGCATTAGATACTTTTGCTGTCTTTTGTGGCTTGCGCTTGTCTGACTTTCGAGATGAAGTCGTAAAAATTTTCTGCTGAATTTGTATAGTTTTCCATCTGGCAATTGCATTGTAAACTTGGACGTTTCATTTCATTTGCCTTTATTGATCTTCAAATAATTGAGTTACCTCTTCTTTATTACCCAATGTCATACTCGCTTTGATGTATATATTAAGGTGTCGTATATAGTATATGCATGTAGTTGATGCTCAGTTAATTTCCCAGGTGAGCAGCACACAGACTTTTGATGAAAACAAACTAGCTTTAGGCCTGTTTATTTTTATGCTTTGTGCTATGCTTTTATTTAACGTTCTGAGCAAGAATGCCTTAATACTAGAATAGAAAATTGCTTAAATATTAAATTTGCTTTCAGGCTATGCTGCTGTGTTTTGAGTCCACTGGCGTCAGTACTACAGTTGCACAAGCATAGCCACAATAACTGACATACTTCTGGTAATTCTGGCGGTAGCCAACTCACAATGTTTTACCACATACTTCAGTTCACCTACTAGCATTTAAGACATATATACGAGCGCTACAAGAGAGCCACAAAATTGCACGTTTGAGTTTTTAGATTACAGCATTGTCTGAATGCCAGTCAGCATGTTGTTGCTAGAGAGCTCTCACTGAACTACAAATACGAGTTGTATGCATGCGACATACAACGAGCGGCACATTCATAATACGGGAAGCCTCCCACTTGTGTGTCACTCTCTGTGGCAATGCTGACGTTTAACAGCACAGTTTTGCCGCCACATTACTTGGCCGTCATAAAATGGCATAACAACTGCGACAACAAAAAGTAACAGACAACAGCAAAAAAAGGAAGAAAAGCGAAAAATAAAAGCAAATGGCGCCGTCGAGCAGCACCAACAATATGAAGTCTAAAACTAAATCCAGCATAAGGTACAAACGTGCTGAACACAAATTCCAAGCGCTTACTTACTGCTACGATATGTTGGACACACTGGCTCTCGCCCGCCATTATTCTGTTTACCTGGCTCGATTTTTTCAGTGCGTTGGCTATTTGTAAGGAGCCTCGTCGTTGTTATTTCTGCAAATATGCACTCACCACCACATACTGCAGTAGTTTATGTACTTGAACAAAATGTAACGCAAACTTACCACCGGCAAAGCCAAATTTAAATCCAAAGGCAGTTGTTGCATATTTTTGCATATGCCCGCAACCGTTTGGTGCTCTCAAGTGGAAGCTGTAAAATATTGAACACGCCCAGGGACTCAGCTACATACATACATACGAATACATATGTATATGCATTAACGATAAGCAAAACACATGTGCCAAAGGGCTAGAAAAATATATGCGAAAGTTGCAGCTTGCTGCTGATAAACTTGATGTATGGCTGAAGGTCTGTTTCTGGGAACACAAGGTAAATTATATATTGTATGATTACATAATTGCTTTTGTGTCATCGAAATTTATGAAACTAAAATTGAATTGAAGTGCCAGCAAATATAATCAAAAGTACAGTTAGGCAAATGTTTAAATTGCTCTGTTTTCGTACACAGACTGCCTGTAACTTGTCTTTAAGCTCTGCTTCTACTGCCGAACTCTCGACTATCGGAGTAGAAACTTACGTGGCTCGTATCCCACACAGAATGAAAAATTGGAGCTATGGCAGTGGCAAGTCAAGCTGAAATCTGTCAACACCTGCTGTTGGCATTGCGATGCCTGCTGCTGCTGTCTTGCTATCTACGCTGCGTAACTGGACTGCCATCATATCTTATTTTCTTGGCAATTTTCATGCAGAAATTGCTTTTCGTTGTATTCCAACTGCCATGAAATGTCAGCAATGCCTGGTGACCTACCCCGACTCGTTTGTCTTAATAAAGTTGAAGCTTTCTACTATTTGCAGTCATTTATTGTTACTTACATCATGCACCTTAAACCCAGCTTTACTTGAAGCAAGTCAAATGAATTGTGTGCTCAACTTTTGCAACTGATTTGACAGCTGTTGCTTGTTTAAATTTCTTGCCTTTCCTCGACAATATTGCGTAAAGGCAGTTTCTTTTTTATTTTTACTCTTCCTTAAAATGCCTTCAATCAGGGTGAAATTACGCACATGTAAATAGCAGGCGGCCACACCGCCACTTACGCATGTCCCTGCTTGGTGGAAATTGACAAAAAGTACAAAAAGGAAGCCGAATGATGTATAAATAAATAACGAAAAATCAAATTTAAGTGCTGACTCAGCACTCATCTGGAAAAAAGGAGGAGTTGAGTAAACTGTGTACAATATGCAAAGCCAAGATAAGAACAAATGTGTACACTATGAAAATACAAGAAGAGCAAGGGGCATATGAGTATGACCGCAAACTGGAAGCATAAATGAATAAGAAACAAAAAGCAAAACGAAACTATAGTCGTTTTGCTGTCAGTACAGTCGCACTGCAGCCACTATTACAGTCATGTGTCCACCTGAGTAGTCGATCTCAGAAAGGTGAAGAAAATGCGTATGAGACAAGGGACGCAGCAGTCTTAGATAAATAGACAAACCTGTCTGCCGTTTTGACGCCAAATAGTCAAGTGAAACCAACAAAGGATTATCAAAAGAAAGAAATGTGATTTGCCCATTGCCATGGCTGCAGTTTTTCTTATCTTCATATGCAGAATAGTGCCAGTGACGTTGTATATCTGTGTGCGTACGTGTGTGTGTATGAAAATGGCGGCACAAAACAAATGATGCAAATACATTTTCATGCCCAAGATGTCGACGGCGACAACAAAAAAGAAAAATAAGCAAACATTTTTTTCTAACAGGGCTGTAATTTTTACCTGCCTAACCAAGAGCACCACCACTGCTGTGACTGCGTTGGTATGTATGTATGCTGTGAGCATGTCGGTGTGTTTCTGTATATGCTTGCCGCTGTCGCTGAAAGTTAAGTATACGAAACGTAAATGTAAATTTAATGCTTGAAAAATTCGCTTAAATGGATTTAAGTGCTTCATTTTCTTATTTCTTTTTACCCCCGTTTTTTTTTTTTTTTTTTTTGTGCTGCCATTTGAGCTTTTCTATTTGCTTGTAGCGCTTAATTGCTATGGTTCACTTGCATCACAGTCTACGTTATCTTGGCGGCCAAAAGTTTATCGGCAGATTGAAAGAAAAAGCTGCAAAAAGATGAAGCAATTGGTAGACATATCCTTGAAAGCATTTGTTGCAGCAGCTAAACATGCTTCTCAATATTTAGTCATGTCACTCAGCCAATATAAGCAATCAAAAACAAAGGTTTGACATTGATTAGACGCATTGGTCCCAATTGAATATTTATTTATGATTAATTTAGTACTATTCTGATTTGCCAAAATACTACACTTAGACTTTGTAACAATTAATTATTTAATGTTAACCCGGTTTATTTTTTGGCCTGGCTGCCTGTCTACCATCTCAAGTGGCTTGCATTTTAGGCAAATGCGGTAATAGACTAGTTTCTTTGATTGCTGAATTTAAATGTATGATTTTGATTACCTCACTAAAATACTATATTCCCATTTTGAGATCATTAAGTCCCCTAAGCCTTAGCAGCTATCTGACTGCAGGCTCTTGTCCGACTACTATGCAGCTGATTTAGGAAATGTATTTAACTTCTTCTAGAGTGTACTTGTGGCATTGGTTTTGAGTTTTATGTCAAAGATTCTCTGGCTGCAAACACTTATAAACTGCCTAATATTGCACATATTGGGAAGTACATTTTTAGTTGTCTTGTGATTGATGGATGAGTCGAAAATGCGATGAGAGCACGAACTGGCAAGGTTTTTGCTGTAACGGCTGCAGCTGCGGCCGGCAGGTCCAGTCTTTCTAGATTCAAATAAACGGGAATAGGAACTGGCAGTTCAAGGAAAATTACAGCAAATACCTATTCAATAGGGAGTAGGGCCTCGGCGACAGCACTCAGCACATTACAGTGGGGAGAAGTAATGAATATTACTTAAAATTAAATATGCTGAGACACTTTGCACTCGCATATACAATGATAGGAAGACCGTTATGATAAAAAATGGAAATCTGAAATCGAAGACGGCCAGTGCCAACGGCAGCCATGCATATTGACAGAGAGCAAATATTTTGACAGCTGTCAGTTGTAGAAAATGATTTTACATCTATTTATTTTATTTTCTTTTTTGTTGTACCGCTTTTCGTAGCTTGCCAGTGGTGACATTGTCAACGGTAATGCCGTAGATGTAGCCGCTGTTGGCATCAGAAGAGCTGTCATGCATTCACGCCTGTGTTTGTTGTGTGCTTTATTTCCGACTATGCTGTTACGATAAGTAAGACGTGGGCGCAGCACGTATGTGTGCATAGGTACATGCTTGCCAAGGCAAACTGATGGACGGGCTGACAGCGTGCGACTGCTTGACTGCTCCTTTTGCCACCAATTGATTTTTAATGTATGTAGACTCACGCATACACCCAAAGGGTCTTGCAAAATACACATATTTACGCATACCGTTTACAAAATACATGTGAACCACATTTGATTGACATTTTTGGGGAGCACACTTTGTCTTACTATATATGCAAAGCAGCAACATACTATTTAGTTTTAGATGTTTTGGTCTTTAAAAAATAAAAAAAAAAAAAACTCACAAAGCTAATTGCGGCATTCCGATGCTTTTATAAACTTGCAGCCTTTGCATTACTTTTATTTGTTTTCAAATTTAAGTAATCATCACTAGACTTCAATCACTTGATTTTCGAACCAATTTCAACCTGATACGAACACGCCATAGTCAAAAATAAATATGATCGCGCTATATAAAAACTTACTCGAATATGAATACTTTTTTGGGGGTCAGAGATACTCCCTTGGATACGTTTCAAGCAACTGACCAATTTTATAATATCCATGCAGCAAAGAATTATTTAAAACGTATCGTTCGAATATTATGTTGTTGGAGGTTTCTGTGTCTATCAAGCTAGTTTTACAACTATACCTATATAAAGAATTAGGACAGGCTTTTTCTTTAACGTTGTTACATAATTCTTACATATTGAAG
>JBANCW010000094.1:3701-30262 GCA_037040085.1 Colocasiomyia kotana | reverse complement strand
ATTCACAAATGCTGCCTTTAAAGTCCACCTTCAATGCCTAGAATATTGTAAAAGTGATGTGAAAATATTTTTTTTTTTGTAGCTTTGCTGTTTCAACTTACGGAAAAAATTTGTGTGAGCGTAATAAAATATATAAAAATTAATATTTTTTGCATTTTTTGTGTATTTAATGTGTGGCTTGGTCTATGCAGGCGTAGGAACTGCAATGAGGACAAAGTTGGAGCTCTGAATTTATTTTGATGATATTGTAAAAGTATAATTTATAAATGTATTGTTGTTCCAATTACACATCAATTAGTAATTATATACTACAATAAAGTTATTACACTTTCAGTTAATAAGCTGAACGCTTAAAATTGTATTCAACTTTGCTGCAAATGTGCATAAAAAAATATTACAATAATTTTTGCATATCATTTTATGTATGTTAATTATTGAACATGCAAGTTATTTAGTAAGTGTCGCCTCAATTATACACTGTAATATATTATTTTTATGTGTTTTTGTGTATTGGCCATTGAAAAAGCTGATTTGAATGCGATAATTGCCCACAAACAAAATCGATGGTATGATACTGTCATCAAGTGTCCAGTCTTTCATATAATATACTCCTGGTGGCGTGGGGCAAGTTTTCGAAAAGTTGCCAAATTTCAAAAAACTCTGTATCAATTGGGTATGCAGCGATTTGTTGTTGCCATTTAGCAGACGACAATATGGAAGTGTATATTCAAAGCTATTCCTATAGGATTTTTCATGCGATGCACGATATGCCAGACTCAAATGTGCATTCAGATCGGCAGGTAATACTTTGATGGTTTCCAATTGAACAGACACCGTTTTATTTACAATCAGCATGCTAAAGTTGCTGAATATTTTCGAATCGAATTTACAAATGTTGTTGTTCAAATTCATTTTTAACGCCTGAAAGGAATGCATAATATATGTGAATTGTAAATTGTGATTGCTGATTTTTGGCTGCGTTTACAACGTACCTGAATATTTATCATACAAAGCAACAACAATATTTTGTACTTATACATATTAAGCTTATAAACAGGCCAATTGGAGCGTTGAAACTGTAGTGACTTTGGATTTTGAGTGACAAGCTTAATTATTTATTTTAATTGTACTGCGCTTCTTGTTTGAAATAAATTAGCGGAAAAGTAATTATCATTAACAGTGGGCAAAACAAGTGATAAATTTTGTAAAATAAATTAACCTATGATATTTTAGCTTCAACTGAACACTGCAATATATAATTTTTATGCATTTTCTTATACTGTCCATAGAAGAAGCTGATTTCAATGCGATAATCGCCCACGAGAAAGAACGATGGTATCATTGTGTCCTCAACCTTCCATTCCTTCATGTGGTAGACTCCTGGCGGAATGGGGCAACTTTTTGAAAAATTACCATATTTCAATATGTTTTGCATCCAAAGGCTATGCAGTGTGTTGCGTGTTCCCTTCAATTGACGGCAAAAATTGAGATCGTGTTGAAATCGATTCTGATAGGATTTTTCATGCGGTGCACGAAAATCAAAACTCAAATGCGCTGCCACGCCAGGTCTTATAACTTTAATGCTTTCCATTTCAACATACAGCATTTTGTTTTTAATTTGTATGTTAATATTTCTGATCACATGAGGATCACATACACAATTGCTGCTTTTGAAATCCACACTGAGTGCCTAAGAAGGAACGTAAAGTGTTTGAAAAAAAAAAAAAAACGGTGCAAAAAACTTACTTGTATGCTTTGTTTGAACACTGTAGAGTATAGGAATATTAATATTTTAATATAAAACATGTTATGTAATCGAAATGTATTGCTGAACAAGTTAAGCAATCAAACTAAACTAAACTAAACTAAATCTGAATATCAGCTACTGTTCATGCTTGATTTATTTTTAGACATGTTTTAATGTTACTCATTAATCAATTTTAAAATAATATTTTGGCATATTCAAAAACAATTTTGGTTTATTAGCTGCGCATAACATATGCATAACAATTTATGAAATTAAATTTAGCACGTAATATTTACATTTTTTTGTTGATATTTTAGCCAAAGCACAACTGCGGATTTTTTCGAAAGAAATTTTTTATTTTAATATTACAATTAACTAAGATTTTAATTGGAAAAAAAAGCAGCTTTGTTTTTCTAACAATAAAAATGTTCATCAAAAAGAAAAACATAAATTAATCAGATATTGAGTTTATTTTTACTTCATATTTTCCTTAATACTAACTTATTATGTGTGTAACTTGTCGAAGCTCAATTGGCACTCGATGTGCCAACGAAAGTGAACTACATAAAAATTGTTTTTATTTTTATTTTTTTTAATTATTGAAAATTATTGTAAATCTTATTGTAAATTAATTTTTGGTTGCAATCAACAACTCGCCTATACAGAATATTACAAAATCATGCACTCTACCTTTGTTTTTGTTCTGTTGCAATTCAAGCGTGATGCGATAGAAGCCGTTATGAAAAAATATTGGCACAAATAGTTCTTCGGCTCTATAGCCCCTTAAATAGTAATGGTTTTTTGGCACTGGACAGAAAAGAGCAAAATTTCCATATTTTTGCGCTGTGGTGAACCATTTCTTGAACATGTTGTTCTTTTGCACGCTGAGCATAGTGCACATATCTATGGTGTATTGAAAGAGTTTCTGATATGATTTTTCATTTGCTTTGCGTAGCAAAAACTGCAAATTCATGTTCATGCCTGCCTCCAGTTGTGTAACCACATCCATTTCAACAGTCAAAGTACCATTTCGTAGGTCTATTGACACGTTGTGTAGGTATTTTGGATTGTAGTCCCTGCAGTAGCCACTAATCAAAGTTGCCTTGGATATCTATAAAAAAATAAAAAAAAAAAATCATGCATTAAATAGGCATTTCGAGGCAGAAAGAGTATTGAATATACAGCTTGCACATTGTGTAGTACATAAAAGAGTACACAAATCGGTGCGATTGAATGCATAATATTGACGTAATATGCGACTTGTGTTATGTTAAGCCAAGCGAACACTGCAAGCAACAAAACAAAACAAAACTGTTTTTATCAATATATTTTTCGTTCTAATTTTATATATGGTAGTTCAAATTCGAATAATTATAAACATGTTGCACAACTATTTAATCTAAATACCTTGTCAAGTATGTTTAAGTATTAAAATGTTAAAATCATAACGTTGAATAGTATTGACAGATCAAATTATTGATAGTCAGGCATTTAACGCTCTACTCTATGATAAGGAAATTATTAAAAAAAAAAAATTCTAATACATGCTTATTTTTAAGCAGGCTAAAAGTCACTGGGATGCAACTTCAGCAGCTTAATAGAATATCCGACTAGCGTTAAAAATTATATGAAAAACCAATTCACCTATCCGTGTCTCAGTTCTTAATAATTAATTGGCTACCCAATGGGTTTGGCGGGTTTCTGTCGATTTTTATAATATTCTTATGCTTTTTTTTTCATTTGTTTATATATTTTATATTTTAATATTATTATATTTTATATAAAATCGAATTCCTATATATAAATAAGCTTTAGCAATTCATATTCAATATATTCAATAATTATTAATTCAAATTCAAATGGTTGAGCTTATTTACAATTTGGTAAGAGGCCATTACCAAGTCTTTATTGTATTATTATTTTTTTTAATTTTAAAAATAAAATATATATTAAATAAAATATTGACTTAAAACCTTAAAAGCGAAAAAAATGCATATAACAATCTTTAGTATTATTATTTAATTTTTATTTTTGTTTTTTATTTAATTTAATTTTTTTTATATAAAATATATTATATTATTTATTTATTATTATTTTATATTTTATATATTTATATTTTATTATTTATTTATACAAATAAGTTTTCATATTGTCTATTTCATTTATTTAATAATTTATTTTTATATTATTTTACATTTTTTTATTTCACTTAATTTTCTTGTTTTTTTTTAAATTTTACATAGGACAAAATTTCCGTAGACAAAAATGTTTTGTAAATAAAATTATATACATAAATAAAGTAGATTCAATTTGCAAACAAAATAAATAAGTATGCAGGCCTTTATTTTCTAATTTTCAGAGAAAAATGCATATTGACATTGCAAATATAATAACATTAATATTAAAATTAAAATAAAGTTTCAAAAAAGATAAAATATTGACTAAAAACCTTAAAAGCGAAAAAATGTATATAACAGTCTTATTATTTTATTTTTATTTTTGATTTTTATTTAATTTAATTTTTTTATATAAAATATTTTATATTAAATCGAATTCCCATATACAAATAAGTTTTTACATTGTCTATTTAATTTAATTAATAATTTATTTTAATATTAATTTATTTTATTTAAAATTTGCATATAAAAGTTTTAAATGAAATAAAATGTAATATTTTTACTAGTTCAAGAGCTTCAAAATATATATATATATATATAAAAAAAAAACGGTTTCAGTTACGTTTCTTGCGTATGAATTTCATCTTTAATTTTTATT
Source organism: Colocasiomyia kotana (assembly GCA_037040085.1). Lineage (NCBI taxonomy): Eukaryota > Metazoa > Arthropoda > Insecta > Diptera > Drosophilidae > Colocasiomyia > Colocasiomyia kotana. Next base: position 25,740 of record JBANCW010000094.1, on the reverse strand, counting down.
TATATCATATTTATAATAATGTATAAATATAATAATGTGTATATATGAAATATTCGAATCAAACTGTAAATATTTTTCAAGCCTTTATACAGAATTATGTGTTTGGTTCGCCTGTTAATAGGTTAAATATGAATTTCGATACGAATCTTTCTGTTTTAGTCTTATATGTACCGTAATAGCTGTAAAATGTTGCTTGGGAATTGCTGGCAAATAACATTGATTGAGTCTTTGTAACCGGATAGGTCCAATCGCTAACAAGATATGGCGTTGGCGGCAGTGGACAACTCGGTTTGAAATTACTTTGATTCACAACTGACATATACCAGCCCTTGACTATGTTTGTTCTCGACGATTTTGTCATGCGGCAAAAGTCCATTTTATGTTGAAATACTAAATTATGTGTGTTTGTCTTATAATTATATAGTTTGTACTCCACATGGGACATAAACCCAGGTACAATGGGTTCCTTGTTATGAAACAGCAAGGTCATCTTTCTATTACTCACACTAATTGAGCAATTGTGTAGGTATGATGAATTAAAAGTGCATGCGGCTGACCTAAAGATGACGGCGCTCAACTTTAAAGAATTAAAAAATTATATTATTTTATATTTTAAATAAAGATAATAATTTTGTAATGTGCATAAATTTACCACTTGCTTTTTCTGCTTTATTGACAAGACTAAAAAAATAAATAATATTGCCAAAAGTGTATTCATTGCTGATTTTTTCTTTTTTTTTTTTTTTTTTGGTAAAGCGTGCCAGTTTTTGAACCTGTAACAGAGAATAATAAGCCTGAAACATTGTATTTATAAGTTTGTTTTGAACGAAAGTTGAGTGATTCTTAAAAGGTTCAATTAGGCATAAAATGAAATGATTACATTTGAACGAATTGCGATCAAAATCAGTTGAAAATCTATCAACGCTTAGTAGTGAAAAAAAAAAAAAAAAAAAAAAAAAAACAGTGTTAGTGAAGCTTATAATTTTTATTGCATTTTTTTTTCTAATATAGCAATATTATAAATAATAATTGCAATTCAGTAATTAGTAATAATAATTGCGTCTACCACTAAATTTCGTAAAAAACAGGCATTATTGAACTGTTGTTACTTTAAGTATTTTATTTTTTGTACTGAAAACTATTACTAAATTGCAGTTGTTGAAATCTTGATTGGCTTGCTAAAACTACTAAATTATTTAATTGCTTAAATTCGTGTGCAATGATGCATAGCAATAAATTTTATTTATAAAAAAAATTAAAGCAATTATAATAACGGATATAAACTTTTATAGTTGCACTGTAATAAGTCTAACAAGTCTTGTACAATTTTCGAAGCCAACTAACCAAGTACTCGATGTGGTCATAAAATAAATGAATATTTTTTTTATATATAAAAAATAAAACAAATTCATAAAACAAATGTATATTTTCTTATACATAAAAAATATAACAAGTTAAATGGTAAACAGTTTTTAGAATATTTTCTACATAGAAGAGATATAAATGTGGACAAGAGCGTGGTGGTTAAACACACACAATATTTAATGATATTGAATTTTTCTGTTTTATATTTATATTATTAATATTATTATGAATTGTTTTTAATACATAGATTTCTGTTGTTACATTCGAAAGCTGAAATTCAATTTGTCTGCTTCCTGGCTAGCGAGCGACTGACTTTTCTTTTTTTCTTAGCCTTCGTCAAGGCTTACATGTTTATTTTTAAGCTACAAAACTGCAACTACAACTAATTCTAGGAAATGTGGCAGCTATTGACTCTGTGAGGGGAGTGTATCGGCATTACACTTTAAAGCACTCCTACATAAATGAATGAATTTACTAGAATAAATATTTTATGAAGCAGCTGGCTGTAAGTAAATAATACTTTTATAATAATTGTTTCATAGTTTTTATTAGAAACAATTTTTTTTAACACATGAAGATTTATATCCAGTATTTATTAGATGGCAATGCGAAACTGTCAAGCGCTTTAATGACGGTTTTAAAGTAGGTTGTGACAACACTCCTATAAAGTGGAAATTTTCAGTTTCGATTTCGATGTTGAAACCAAAAACCAAGATGTAATCTGAGAAAAATATGCTTGCAGCATACAGTACAGACGAAGCAAAGCCAACATGCCAAATTGTGTTAAAATAAATTCAATTAACTCAAGCGCCACCAATAAAAATTATAATAATAATTATAATTAATTTTTATAATAATAATAATAATAATAATAAGTATTTTTTATTATAATAATAATTATAATAAAAATTAGTAGCTTTAACCAAAATTATAGATAAGCTGTTGAAGATTATAGATAACAACACGAAGAGAGGCTGGCAAAAAAAAAAAAACATTTCTGCATAAGTATTACCATTTAAGCATTTTTCTGGCTTTTTTTGAAACCGTTTCAGACGAACCAAAAGCAAATATCTGTATCAATATCGGGTGCATATTCTGTTTCTGAAATTATTAGCTATCTTTTACTATGTTTCAACGGAAAAAATTTGACAGCTGTTCAAGGGCAAAAGCAATGAAATTGAACTAATTTCGATTCGGTGTTAAATAAATCAGTTCTTCAGGCGCGATAAAAATTTTAAGGGTTCATAAATATAATAATTTGTGTTTTGAATTGGTAGTATTTGTATTTGCTTTCATTTAATCATGGTCACCATTTTGTGTTCTATTTTATTTATCGTATATTATTGTTATCGTATTATTATTTATCGTACAAATATTATTTACCTAAATATTTGTATAGATATAACAAATTAATTTTTTTCGCGATGATATAATAAACAAAACTGTATCAAATATAATCGAATTGACATTAAACAAGTTGTTTGGTTTGCTAGTTTTAAAATTCTTTTATTTAATTTGTTCAAATATTTTCTTCGTTTTTGAAAAAATAGCTAACTTTTTTGCTGCAAATGATACTGAAATCCGTTTTCTGCCTCCATGAGGTCTGCTCTGCGGCAAATGCATAAAAACACATTTAAAATTTATGTGCAGCGAATGTGGGTAATTTATTGAATATCTAATAATGATTAGTAACTAATGCGTATCTAATTGGTGTCACTTGTCATCAGTTTAGAATCTCTAAAAGAAACCATATGCAAACAGCATTTTTCATCTACTTGTTTGGTTGTTTATTAAAATTTTGTGTTTCAATCACTTTTTCAAAATGGGTCGCGTAGCTTTTGCTAGTCGCATCACATTAATGATTGCAATTTATGGAGTTGTTATGCCATTGACGCTGGCAGTGAGTATCAGTAATAAGTTTATAATAAATATAATTATTACACCAAAATTGATATAATTCGGTAGAAAATGATCTATTTAGACAGTCATAGCTGTGTTGAAAATGCAAAGTACATCGAAAATGTGAACATTTCTGTGATCAATGGCTTGTTCTATTTTGAAGGACGTACAACATATCCAATAGTGGCTGGCTTTAACGTATTATTGAGATTAGACAAACGTTTTGGTAAAGACAATTCGAGTACGTTTAATACGCTTTATAAATACGATATGAATCTTTACCGCATACTCAATTCAAAGCGACTCAATCTCTTTAAGAAATGGCTAATGACGGGTAATAAGTTTGGCAATTTTTATGATACTTGCCCCGTGCCGGCTGGTTATTATTATATAAGAGGTTGGACTTTGGAAAGCAGTTTATTGCCTAGTTTTGTACTAAATGGTATTTATCGGGCACAGGCACATACTCATTACGGACGTGTTGGTAGCAAAAGCGAGGAATTATTTATGAAATGTGTATTCAATTTAAGAGTGATGGATTGATGTCACGCAGGTGAAATCTATAAATAATAATAATAAATAATTAAAGCAAGCAAATAGCAGGCATGCATTTAAATTTGACTGATATGCTTAGTAATTGTTGTATTTATGTAAATTTTTGCGGTTTTTAAAGTAGTTTTATCATAAGTTTCGACATCAGTTGAACTTCGGCCGTCAGTCATGGCGGAAAACAATCTCATTTTGGTTCTGAATCGAGTGCTGCTGGCAATACTTCTGCTGTGCTACAGCCAGCCCATACACACGGCAAGTATTTGGTGATATTTGTAGAAAAATTAGCCACAAACTCTAAATTATTTATTACAGCAATCACCAAATAGCTGTACATTTCTTGTAAGCGAATGCAAATTCAGCACTAAATACTTTGATAATCTTACACTTGCTGTCAAAAATAATTCGGTCTACGCGGATGTGTGGGTGAAACGTAAAATTACCGAAGGATTCAAGCTGCACGTTGAGCTTAAAATGCGTTTGAAAAAATCGAAAAAATTTCAAATGTTATACGAAAGCGAAGTCAATGTGTGCAGCTTGTTGTCATCGAAGCGCTCGAATGTGCTGAAGGATTGGTTTCAAAATATGAAAGTCTATGGTAACTTCAGTCTGCAATGTCCTGTCAAGCCTGGCTATTGGTATGTGCATGGTTTTGAGCTGAGTAAAAATCTGATGCCCCTACTCACCGGCAATTACTTGCTGAACGCATATGGCTATTATGGACGTTATAAAACAAAGACAGAGGATTTCGTTATGGACGGTTCATTGGAAGCAGTGAGGCATTAATTTTTGTGTTGATTGGTCTGATAATAATGAATATGGCATGCCATTAAAAATAATCTTTTTATTTAAGCTTTATTTAATGGCTGCCCGCAAGTGTAGCAGGCACGTTGGTTGTGTTAATATCATTAAAAGTCACTTTTTGCTAGAAAGTCTATGTTTACTTTTAGGCTGAAACAAGTAGACAGGGTAAGCGCGGATTAAGGAGCCGAACAACCAGTCAGCGAAGCCTGAACATTTTTTAACATTTCTAGTTGAACTTTAACTGAACTGACAGCAAATCTAGAGGTCCACTGACTTTGGACCCCTTAACCGGGCCTGTCGGGGTCAAAGAGGAGGGCCCACCGAGTCCTTGATTTCGGTACTACGGGTGGAGTTAGCTCGTACTCTGCTCCTTGAGGTTGGCCTCCTTGTGGGAGCTCATAGTTGCTGTGGTTGCCACCCAAATCGCGGGTAGAGCCCTGTGCTCGATGTGGAGTTGCATTCGCAACCAGAGACCAGCAGAGGTGCTAGATACACGTCGACCTTCACCAAAGGGGAGTGTATACCCGATCAGTTTGCACTCAACTTGGTACTGTTTGGTGTAGCAGCTTCGACTGAACCCTGGGCAGGACGTTAGTTTGGCACTTGATACCAGACTCGCTGTGCCATATGCTGCGTCTAGGCGATAGATATATAATTGAATAATTAAAAAATTATTCAAATAAAAATTGTTGACCATGCTTCATAGTCTTTTATACTCTAACTAGCTTTGAGCTTAATTTTGTTCCTTTTTTGGTTTTCTTTTTGCATTTTGAAAAAATTTAGATAGCAATTATAGGTATTTAATTTATTTGAAAGCGGTTGCTAAGCAGCCGATCCTGAATGCAGTATACTCTACATTTTCAATATTCTCTAAATTTATCTACATGACATCTAGACGATTTCAGCAGTGGCATGCAGCTTGAATGGCTGATTGCTTGCCATCATCTCATGCATTTTGTTATTGGCCAAGCTGGTCAGTTCTTAATCAAAATGCTTCTTTTGTATTAATATATTATATAACACAGCTCAACGCCTCTATCCAATTTCGAGTTGAAAGTTGATAAAAGAAAAGATTTTGTTGTCCATTGATGAGACAAACAGGACTACTCAGGCACAAAAATTGTAATTTAAAGCTAAAACCAAAAACAGAAAATTTCTTATATACAAGTTTATTTTCCTTCCCACTATTTTATATGGGTTAGAAATTTGAGCATATAAAAAGATGATCTTTAACCTTCATTATTATTTTATGATCTGAATATTGCACGAGAAAGTTAAATAGAACCAATTAAAAACCCTCAATTGATCGAGAAAACATTTATTTAATTAATTTGAATTTCTAGATGCACAATCGTCACTAGTTTAGGTTCTAGTTCTTCAGTTAGTAACTTAGCAATAAGGTTAGACTTAAGCTTCCCTCAAGGTTTTCATAACAGCCAATTTTCTTCCTGTATATAAAATTAACCTTACAAATTATATAATACCAATACTGTTAAGATAAAATCAAATCTCATCTCACCTTCTCATAAGCGTTGGCTTATAATTATATTAATTTATTGATAATAAAGCAAACTTTTCGAGTTTGAAAAAAATATTGTGCAAAAAAAGTTATTTTTATTAAGACTACAAGTCTTACCACTCTGCAATCTGAGCCTACGGGAGATTCTCGGAACAGAAAAATGTGTGCTAAGCTCCAATTTATGCCTAAGTCTAAGATTTGTAGTCGAAACACACTGAAGTTGGAGTGAATTCGAATTGAACCCAAGCTGGGGTACAAATTTGCATTAAGCCTAAGCCAGAAATAAAGATCAACTTTGAATTAATAAGATGAAATATATTTATAGATATTTTGGGTTCGAAACGTGAAACATTTGGAAAACGACAAAATAGATTTGATTTTTGTTGTTATTCTTGTACTTGTTATTCTTCTTCAATTTTTATAAAAGAATTTCGTAAAACTGGGTTCGCTCAATCAAGCTGAGCAATTTTCGGCGAGAAGTGCGACTGAAACTCCCTCTTTGAATTTCTATAGTCTTGCAGCGCTGGTTTCTATAGACGAAGACCAAGATTGCAATGGGAGACGCAATCAACTTGTTAAGGGCGGCTTCCCCGATAAGACAGTTCTTGTATTGGCTATTGCCTATTGCAGCTTCATTGATTTTTACTATTATCGCGAATTTCCATCAGTTCTATTTTAGAAGCCAGTAAATTCACAGCTTTAAGGCGTAACATGCACGACTTCACACACACACACACACAAACGCGTGTGTAGACGGTTGCAAAGTCAGCATTGGGCCCTTGCAAGTAAATACAAATAATGGTGCAAAAGTCTCAGGCAGACAGTCATCAGTCAGTTAGTCAGTTAGTCAGTCAGTCAGTCAGTTAGTCAGTTAGCCAGTCAGACAGCCAGTCAGTCAGTCATTTAGTCAACTCAAGCAGTCTGTCAGGCATTCAGTCAGCGAGTCATTCAGTCCTTCAGTGCATGCAGCATTGTTGCTCATCCAAAATGCAGTCAACGTGTCTATGTTTACAAATCCGCATCCGCATCCGCATCCAAGCCCAAGTCCGCAGCGGCAGTCAACAATTTCAAGTTGCCATTTATGTACACGAACCACTGCAGAAAACAATTGCACGTAATTTTGCTTACGCCGTAACATGGGCATGCCAGATAAAAGGGAATAAAAGAATTGCCCATGACTGTTGCTGTTATTTCTTTTATTCTTTTTTTTTTTCCATACATTGTTTGGGTTTTTTTTATTTTTTATTTCTATGCGGTTGCGGCAGTCTGGACAGGTTGACCAACCTATTCGGGCTTAATCATAGCAATGACCATTGGAAACGAAGTCGGCCGTTGGCAATTGCCGTTTTTCCCCTATTTCGCTTTGGCTTTCACTGGCAAGCTCAGCAGCAGCGGCAGCAGCAATGCATTTATGCATTTATTTACATAGGCTTGGTCAGAATACGGCTGCTGTTGCTGCTTCTGTGGACTGCTTGGGTTTGACTTTTGATTTTAAGCTGCTCCAATACAATTTCTCTTTCGACTGGGCTGCTGGCTGTTGCAGCAGCTGTTGGCCGGTCGCCCGTCTGTCGCTCTAAATGTCTAAGTATGTGTGCGTGTGTGCGTATCTGCGCGTCTATGTGTCTTTATCCCCTATGCATTTACGTACTTCTGGGCTGCCTGTGCAAATATATAGGCACAAACACTCTACACACAGCAGGCTTAATCCCAACACCAACTGACTGCAGTTCTGCCTACTTCCTTGCTTGTTGTTCTATGACTTTTTGTCTGCAGGTTTGAATTATATGGGTAAAAATGAAAAAAAAAAAAAAACTGTTAAATAAAATAAAAAATTGTTTACCTTAAAGTTGTGTGTGTCGTCTGCTTACACTGCTTTCTGTTGTTGTTCTAACGACATCCTTGACTGCGGCTAAAGCACTGTGTGCTGTGCACCTGCTGCATCTTGTGGCCCGGTGTCACTCATTACGCTAGAGTCTTTTGTGACTTAAAGTGGTTTTGCAAGCGGCTAAATTTCACAATTGTATTTAAACTGGGTAGATTACCGACTAAACTAAAAGCAGACTAAACTGAGTAAAGAGCAAGATTTTACTTACATTTGCTGTCTCTTGGTTTACGCAAACGTCAAGTGTACTGACTTTTAAGCTTGGCATGCTGACTTTGAAGCTTAGTAGACTGACTTTGCAGCATTAATATTGATTATATGTATATTATATACAGCTCCAATATACAGCAACAACAGTACAGCCACCTGAATTAGAAAAGGTGTCATCCTCTCGACCTCCCTTTTAGAAAACTTTAAGTAGTAATAAGCTTAGTAATAATGTTAGAGCCACCCAGGTAGTACTTATAATCTTTTTATCTACTATAACTATGTAAATATATCATACATAACCATGCGATATAAATAAGCCTTCGCCATTTTGTTTAAAATGTAAAAACTTTAATGCCAAAATTATAAAGTTTAATATTTGTCTTCACTGAGACAGATTTTAAATACAGAAAATAAAGAAAAAAAGAAATAAAATAAAATAAAATAAAATAAAATGTTTTCAAAGAAAATATTTCTTTAGCCTGTTCAAACCAAGACTTTTTTTTATATATAATAATATAAATAAAATAAATAAAAATATTATATAAAATTATTTCAAAATATAATGTTGCTTTAGCTTGCTCAAACCAAGACTTTTTTATATAAAATTATTTTAAAATAAAATGTTTCTTTGCCAATGCACAAGCTCAAACCTAAGAAGCAAGACTGTCGATAATCTGAAATTATTGCATCGCGGCAAGATTTTACTGAGGTCGTCTTTACTCCACTCCGGCTACAAGGTAATAGACAAAGTCTTAAGTTTGTCAAAAATGCAAACATGAAGACGGGCAAGAATTACTGTTCCATTCTTATAACCAGAGTGCAGCAAATGAAGGCTGGAAACAAACGCCTTCTCTGTTTACACTGGTCAGCTGTCAAAAGTGCAATATCTAGCAGATATTTCGGAAAATTCTGCGTATAAAAACTCTTTGAACCGTAGCTGACCAACCAATTATTTTTTATTTTTATTATTATAATTAAAAAGAAAAGTGTTTTAACAACTGAATCTAACTTGATCTACTTATCATTATTTATTTGTTATTCTTATTAATGAATAAAACGTTCTGTTCGTTCTAAGCTTATTTCATTAATTGCATATAAAAAGAAAAAAATCACCAAAAAGATCAAGAAGAGCTCTAGCAATTAAAGAGAAAATAAAGTAGACTCGATTAACGGACTCACCAAAAAAAATCAAGAAAAGCTCTAGCAATTAAAGATAACATAAAGTAGAGTTCGATTAACGGACTCTATGGCACTTTTTTAAACATGAGTTTCGCTTTTCTATAAGTAAACTGAATATGGCATTAATTATTTTGTCAAAGTCCCTCGTCGGGTGACTAATGAGCATGCGTAGGCAATTTATTGCTTAAAGTCAGTTTAGGTATTATCGGTCTATGTCTGAGGAGTTCTGTGATCTCAACAGCCGCAACAGAATTAGGCTAAAATGAAAAGCAGTTAGTCTTTGAGTTTTCTCAGTGTTCATTAAATTAATTATTCAATAAAAATCAGAGTTTTTATAAAATAAAATTAAATAATATTTTTAAACGCGTTTGATCATGGCGACATGCTAAGGAAGCGCTGCCAAAAGTGCGACAAAAGGGGAATAATAAAAAGAGGCAAAATAAAGGGAATAACTTATTTCCATTCAACTATAAACTTCAATGCAGAGTCTAGACTATCTTTTAGTGTTGAAGACTCAAAAAACTTAAGCTGAATTAAGTTTATATTTGATTGGCTGACAACGACTTTAGATCAACTGAAACTAGCATTGTTATATTTATTAGGTTTACTATGATAATTATATTATAACTATGATTTTTTTTATTATTAATTTTATTTATGATTATAACAATAAACTTCAGCAACTATGACCCGGCTTAAATACATTGGCCAAGCAGTATTTATTTTTATTGTTTATAACTATTAAAAGTTAACATGTGTAGGGTTAAGTTAACATATTTTGGCTTAATTCTAAATATTTAATTATTCAACAAATTGATGTACAATTATGAAAAGTAAGCATAATCTGTGTTAGCTTGGTGTATTTTTATGTATGGAACAGCTAAAAAATGTTGATTTTTGCACATTGGAAATTAATTAAATAATTTTTTTTTTAAATGTGTATGTTTTTTTTTTCTTGTATTGAGTATTTAGCAAATAGGAGCAAGTAGAGCTACTTGAATTGCTTGTTGGCCACAAGTGATTGCAACTAATTTATAACTTATAAATTGTAGCCTAGGCTTCCTCTCAATTCGTCTTCAGGCTTACTAATTGCTTATTTTTATTAATTATTTATTTATTAATATTCAAAAAGCTTAATATTTAGGCAATAATAATATTTTTATCTAAGTTTATTACGCACTAGGCCTTTTATTTTGGCTCTTAGTATTTATTAACTTTATCATTAATTTATTCTATTCTAGTTTCTATTTTCCATGCATTTCCTTCAAATGCTTCTTTCGCTGCTTATGGCTGCTATCAACTTTAGTAAATGACATTTTTAATATAAAAAATTTTTTTTTTATTTCTATCAATGCTATGAAAATCATCCAGTCAATTTCAGCTAATGATATTTTTAATATTTAGCTCAGAGTGCCAATCTGCAGTCTACAAAAAGTCAAAATTTCTTATTTGCACAGCGTTTATTTGCCATAATTTTTTTTTGCCACTTCAAATTGAGCAGCAATCAGTATTAAGAACATTTTGCTGAATCTTTACACATTTTTCTTGGCAAACATGCTGACCCCCAAAAATAAACAAAAGCTGCAGCTGGCAAGTGTTGGAGCTGCTGCTGCATTCGTGCAAGGCTTAAAAGGCAGCAGGAGCGTCATCATAATCAGCAGGCAATGTCAGCCAGCTGGAAGTGAGCCATGAATGAGTGTCAGGCAATGCGAAAAATCAACAATGATGAGAGCCAAACAAGTATGGGAATGACGTTGACGACCTCAATTACCCTCGTTTTGCAATGCGAATGTGAATGGGAAATTATTGCATATTTACAGGCGTTTGCGACATACGACAAATTTGTCACCTTGGCTAAAGGCGTCGCTGCAAGTAAACACACGCATACACATACCACTTGGCTGCCGTGTGAGAGTGTATGTGTGTGTCTGTGTGTTTGTGTGTGTGTGTAATTGAGCCTACAGATATGCAGCTTGCAAGTAATCGACACTTGGGCGGCACCCGCTTGGCAAACAGCCGTCGAAATGCCGCAGAGTTTGCGCGCAGCTGGCGCTGCAGTCGGACAACTGCAAGTGCATGAAGGAAGCTGGTGTGAAAATTGCTCTTTGTTGCGTTGCGTGCGCCTGGAAATTTGCAATGCTGCGATTGGCTGCGCATGCGACGTGCTCATAAGTTTTCATATGCGTAGCTGATTGGTTGGCTGTTGGCAAGGCAATGCTAAGGGCAGCTGCGTAGGCGCCGGCGCAGAGAGTAAAATGGCATTGAAATTGCTCAGCAAATAGTAAATAAGAAAATGCAGTGGCAGCTGTCTGTCTGTGTGTGTGTATGTATGTGTGTGTGTGTGTATGTGTAACGTTGATTAAAGCTTAGCGCGTGGTGAAAATGGTTGGGGAATTCGAATTCGCCAAGTGCAAGTGGTGGTGGTTTTTATTTGCTTTGCTTTACCTTTTTCTTTTTTTTTTCTGTTGTGTTTGCACTAATTGCATTGGAATGCTCTGCATGCATACATATGTGTATATGTGTGTGTGTCTATGAGTTTACTTTTGCTGTTTTTGCTGTTCTTTAGCATAGCTTGACATTGATTGCCGCATGTATCAATTTGTTTCAATGGGACACAATGTGCCAATCAAAATTTCTATTGTTTATTTTGTATGTCTCAAAATTTAAATCTGTTGATATTTGTTACTAATTTAGTTTTTATGAAATACATTTGCATAAAATTGCATAATTCAGCATGCAGTTAAATATATATTTTCCTTTATTCCTTTTTAAGCGTATTGAATTTGAATTTGCATTTGTTTTCGCTATTAGCATAGAGGCGTTTTTATTCAATTACAGTTACTTTATCCTTCATTTTAATATTTCAACCCTAAAAAATATACTCGTGTGCAATAGCTGTTCTATTGTTTTGTGCGTGTCACTTTTTGTGTAGATTCTGCCATCTCACTCACACTCATGCTTGTTGTTAGGCACAGCGGCTTACTGGCAAGAAAGTCTACACAGCGGAATGCTGAATTCGCCGTGAGCTTTCATGCACTGAGAATAATTTCGATACAATTGCATATATTAATATCTATAATAATATAATAATTAAATAATATAATATACAAATTATCAACACATTTTCATATAAAAAAGGATTTTTTTTAAGATTAAAAATTAAAATTTAATTTGTTGCTGATGTTAATTTTTCTTGGCTTCGTCCTTCAAAATTTCTGCAGAAATTGTAGAGAGTAAATCAACCATCTTACAACTGCTCCGCATATTCTCTCCGCTTTTGTGATCTACATTTAAATACGTAAGCTTCAACTCAAGCTAAGGCCTAGGTCCGTGTTACAGATGTATCAACTGGAAGGAGACCCAAATTTATATTTTTTGGAGGAAAAGCGTAAAAATTCAGCCAATATACGTTTAGAAGTAATTAGCGCCACTTGCTTCAATGTTTTTAATAAAAGTTAAGATTAAGCCGAGCTTTTATTTTCATTAGTTAGCAGCATGTCTATGCGACAGTCAAATGTAATAATGAACGTTTATTTAAGCCACTTAAGCCTTTTATTTAATATAATTGTAACCGTTTTTCAAGCTGGTACTAATTACATAATATTTTAATAAGTAAATAATATATAAATTATAAACTGGCATGCAAGATACCAGTTGACAGGCAGCTCACTATTTATGATATGGCAAGTGATATTAAAATTGTACAAAATATATTTTGGTACAGTTTATTTTGAAAGTGAAAGTTAGTCAACATCAATTCGTTAATATTAATAATTATACCAATTAATATTATTAAATAAATGGTTACGAAGCGAATTTTACGTAGCCCAAATATTATATTATATCGGTATCGGTATATTATATTATACAGGTATGTAGACACGAATGAAGTTTTATTTCGCTAACAAAAAAATAAATAAATAAATAAAATAAAATAAATAAATAAAATAAAATAAATAAATAAAATAAAATAAATAAATAAAATAAAGAAATTAAATGAAATAAATAAATAAAATAAAATAAATAAATAAAATAAATAAAATTATAATATTAAATGAAAATTTAACAAGCTCAAATGTGCGTGCTTAATTTTATTTGTTTTAAATCATTTGCATAATATTTAATTTTTATTTTATTTCATTTATTTTCTCCTATAAAATTATAACTTTGCGCTAGCACTTCAAGCATTTTGCTGCCCTCTCGAATTATAGTTAATAATATTAAACTGCAATTTGTTTGCAGTGTATTTACAATTATAACAGCATAAAAGCTCTACCAGTTTGCTTTTGAAAGTTCATACACATGCATACACACACACATACACACAGTCAAGCGGCTAGCCAAGCGACAACAGACAGCGGCACAGCCAAATGCCGATAGGTTGCACGGCCTGCATGGAAATTGCTATAGTATATGAACTGTGTAGAGAATTGTTACTATGTTTGTAGTAAGTACTTGTTGCTGTTGTTGTTGGCGCTGCTTACAAATGTAAATGCGGCGAATTGAGGCGGCAAGGCAGACGACCAAACATGTTGTGCTTGTTGAGCAGCAACAACAACGTGGCTGCTGGCTGCTGTGGCAGACTGTTGAGGATACTGTTGCATACTTTTGAGCGCCAGAAGGAAATCACAAAGGAAAAGTAAAAAATTAAATTTTTTTTAAGTGAAAAAAAAATATACAAATGTATTTTAATAGTGTTAAAGTCTAAGGACTAATCTAAATTAAATTATAATTGGATTCAAGCAGCCTTTTGATTTGCGACAGCTTGCAACTTAAGCTGCAACCGAACTTGAGCTACATGTTGCCCGCGCGTTGCTTGCAACTTCATTATTGCCTGCCCAGCCAGCTAGCTGCGTTGCAGGCGTTGCCTTCGTAATTTGCCGAGATTCGGCTTTAGTTGGTCACTTCTTATTATGCTGCAATATGCAACTAAAGTAGAAGACAAGCTCGCAGCTGCCACTGCCACTGCCATAGCCACAGCCACTGCTGCTGTTGGCAAAACAAACGCTTTTGTCTCCTCCTCAGTCAGCAAGTCACGGCGTTTTATTTGCCGGCAACAGCTCGGCAATCTGGCAGTCGTCGTGCTAACAACATCGTCGTGTGGGTCCGTGCTGCTGTCTCTGCCCCAATGTGTGTCGTTGGCGTCTCGTCTCGTTGGGTGTCGTGCATTGGGCAAGGTTCGTGTTCGTTGCACATTCGCCCGGCGTTGGCAAGCAGCAGATTTTTTGTCGGAATGCGTTTAAGGATCAGTTTTGCGCGAATTACGGCTACGAAAGGTTGCCAACAAAGTTGCCAGCACATTTAAATAAAAGATAAAAACAGTTTTCAAATTATTTAATTGTGTGCTCGTGACGAAAACTCGCGAGGTGTTTAACTATTTTCGAAACAAACAAGCGAAATACAAAAATCATGCTACAGAACTGACCTGCGACAATTGCCTAAATGTTGCGTAATTGAGGGCGGTTCGACAGCCATGTAACTGACCTAAGTTCAATACAAAGTATACAAATACAATAACAACAAGCTAAGGACAATATTTAAAAGCAGTTTTCCAATAATAATCAAAGTAATTGAGGGAATTGACAAGGTTGAGCAAAGTTATCAGATAGATTTTAATAAAAAACGAAAAACAATAAAATAAAAAAAGTAGATTTATATCGATATCCAGAGACTGGCTTGTGGGCGTTTAGAACCAAAATATATTGAAACTATATATAAGAATAATATCAGCTAAGTTAAAATATATTCAGTAAACGTAGTTACTTAAGAATAGCTTTATTATAGTTGAAACCCGCTTTAGTAAGCCAACTAATTTAGTAAGCCATACTAATTATCGCTAATTATATATTTAACAATATTATCATATCAGTTGCATTTCCAATACTAAATATCAATTAAATACAAAACTTTTCGAAACATTTGATAAATTTATTAGCAGTAAAAGCAGAAATGTTTCTGTACATCGCTCGCTTAAATTGAAAAGGTTGTGAATAATAAAAATTATTGAGTCAAAGCAAATGAAAAACGCTCTGTTCTGATGTTCTCAAAACGCTTGTATAATTAGTTAAAAGTAGTCACTAGGCTTGATCTGAACTCCATTATAGAAGACTTTAAAAACAAACACTTAAAACAACTTTATTAATTAGCTGCTTAATAAACAATTTATAATTAAACAACAATATCAAAGTGAAGTGTTTAAATATATTGAATAAAACTTAATATAAATATATAAAAAATAAGTAAAATATCATTTTGTGTTGCGCGTCAGATTTGTGTAGCAAATAATTTGTCATAATTTAAGTGCTTCAGTGTTAAGTGTAAAAAATATAAATTATTTTTTTCGAAATTTATCGCATCAAAGTAAACCAATAAATTTATCAAACTTGATGCCATTTCTGCTGATTCAGCAATAAAGTGCAACTGGTAAGTCATAAGAGTAAAGAGAATTAATTTTTAATACATATAAATAAAATAAATTTATATAAAATTACATTAAAAGAAAATAACATTAAGCACTTTGAAAAATAATTTGATTAAAATAATATCAAATTAGTTAAAACAGTATTTGGTTTTGTTAATTGTAGTAGCAAAGAGAATTGATTTTTAATATATATAAATAAAATAAATCTATATGAAATTACATAAAAAAAAAGTATATTAGGCACTTTGAAGAAAAATGTTAGTAAAATAATATCAAATTAGTTAAAAGATGATTTGGTGTTATTAATTGTAGGAAGAAGCACATTTAAATATACACTTTTTTTATTAAACAAATATTTTCGCTGGAGTGAGCCAATAGCTTTTGGTGAACATTCAGTTGTGGGTCTTTTAGTTTACTAACTTATTTTTGAGCTATTAAAATGCACATTACAATTATGAAAATAAAGTTTGCATCTTAAGATCTAGTGATTTGTTTATTTTATAAAAACTCTTGCAGTACATTTATTTAGCTTTCGGAAACCCACACACATTCTGAGTCCTCCCTTTTCTTTTTTAATAAGTCTATAGGCTAAGCGAACTCTGAATTACTGAATTTTATAATAAATTCTTGAGGTATCTGAAATTGGGTTACTATCTCTTGCTATAAACTTATTTAGCTTTCAAAAATCCACACACATTCTGAGTTCGCCCGTTTTCAGTTTAATAAGTCTATAGGCTAAGCGATCTCTGAATTACAGAATTTTATAATAAATGCTTGAGGTATCCGAAATCGTGTTGTTATCTCTTGTAGTAAACTTATTTAGATTTTGGAAATCCATACACGTTCTGAGTTTGCCCGCTTTTTATATTTATTTTTACATATCTTTTTTCTTTTTTTTTGAAGTGGAAATTGTACATTAGAGATTCAATAACACATTTTTGTGACAAATCTTATTATTTTATGGCACAATTTAATTTTACATAAATTAATATTAAATAACTTTTCTGCTTATATTTTTTGTTTTTTTTTTATATTATATTTTATTTTTTTATTTTTATTTTTATTTCATATGTCTTTTTTTTATTGACTATTAATCAATATATTTCCAGAGATCAAAAGAAAAAATTACATTTAAGCGTCAAATATATTCATGTCCCAGTATCATTTAATTACATTGCTGCAAATCAGCATTTCTTAATCCGATAGTATTTATGTTTAATTAAATTTTTAGAATAAATCATGACGTAAAAATTAAAAAAAAAAAAAAAAAACAAAAGGATAAGAACTATTATTTACATTATTGAGAGACAGCTTATAATGGATTGTTAACTATCCCTGTTTTCATTATAAATTCTTATATATCTTTCGAAAATAATTTAAATATAAAATAAAATTAAATCAAATTTCTCAAATGCATACCTTCTTGCTTGCATTATGCAAAATTTATTTTGCATATATAATGATAGGCAATTAAGCAGAACTGTTAGATAAATTAAAAAAAAAAAAACAATAATTATAAATACTAAGCTTTCGAATATCATTTCTATAGCCATGTTGATAGCCTAGTTAAATTATTAAAATAAAATGCATAGATTAAAAATTTGTTTATAATATTTTTGACCAGAAATATTATATATTATTATTAATTGATTATTTTTAGCCTATTTTTAAACAAATTTGTAGTATTTTTTTTTTTTAAATGTGTAATTAATTAAATAAAAAACGTGTAATAAATTATTTTTAGCTTATTTATTGGCTATTATAAAATTTCAAACTGAACTGATTGTTGACTCTCATAAGGACAGTTTGTTATGAGTTTATGTGAAGCTGATCTCTAACAATACTTATTGTATTACAAAAATCTATTTTTATGGAAATAAATTTATTTTTATGGAAATAAATTTTTGTAATACAATAAGTATTGTTAGAGATCAGCTTCACATAAACTCATAGCATCTGAATAAAAAAATACCAGCCCAACCAGTTCCTCTGTATGAGAATTTTCAATCTATTTCCTTTTTTTTTTTTATTTATGTAGCCATATTTTTTCTTTTATTTTTAAAAAAATTTTTCAGATAGAAAAACGTGAAATTTTGGCTTATCATTTGATGCTTTTGAAAATAAAATGTCAATGCATTGTTTCGTGTCGAATCTTTTCAGTCCTTTAATTAAATTGACGCTACAGGAGCTCTAACGGCATACTGTGGAAAAAAGAAACAATTAAAAGGACTGCAGCGCTGTTGTAACTGCCTATTGATTTGCCATGTTGCTGCCGCTTTCGGTACTTCAATTTCAATTAAAATGTTTCGTAAAATGAAAATTGCTTCATTGCACCAGTGTCGAGTGCTGAGTCAGCAAGTAGCATTTTCTATGCAGTTTCCATGCATTTTCCATGGCCGTGCTGCGACAACTGCTAAACAAACGTCAATCTAAGCAATTTTCAAGTTGACTGCACTTCTGCAGTGCAACAATTTTGGCAGCACATTGCTCTACGTATTTTGCACGTGTATATGTGTGTGTGTGTGTGTGTGTGTTTGTGTGCGTATTAGACCAGCCTGTCTGTGTCAAGTGAATTGCATAAATGTGCAAAATTATTCAAGTGATTTCAAGTGAAATGCATGAAATCCATGCAAGTGGCCAAGTTGATTTGACTTCTTGCCACTTTGCAGTTGCAAATTTTGTTGCCTACTTTGCTGCGTCATTAATCCAATTGATGGCAGATACTCGTAAGCCGTACAGACATGCTAAATGCTGGTTCATGCTGCTACCTCCTCCTATGAAATTTTAATGACTTTTTAAATATGCACTTAAGTTGAATTGCATTTGCAAAAAAAATGCTAATGCTATCAATTAATTTAATTTTAAGCATGCTTTGTTAAAAATTCACTATTAAAGAAGAGTAAAATTAAAATTCATAGCTTAAAGTCATCTGTAATCAACAAGGTTGCTCATACGACGTGTTTCTTAATAAATCTAAGCACAATTTAATCACATAAACTGATCATAGAACACTTAAAAATATATAATTTCAAAGAAAAAGAGTCAGCTTAACATTGTTACAGATTGTAATTGGAAAAAAAGGTAAAAAACAATAATGTTGCTCATACGACGTGTAGCACAAAAATTATTAAGCCTATTTTTGAATATGAACTAATATACGGAATTTAAATTAAAATTATTTTTTAAAAATTATTTTTATTATTATTATTAAAAATTATTTTTAAGACAAAGCAATTAGTTAAAATTTTTCGTAAGTTTTTTTTTTGGTAAAGAGTCGTAGAAAAGAGAAATAAAAAATGTTGCACAAATGAAAAAAATTTTACTTTAAAAGCTTACTTCAAAAAAAAAAAAAAAAATTATTTCAACAAACAGATGCTGCTTATGCAACAAATAGATGCCGCTAAAATATTCCATTGCCCTTTCTGTTTTTATTATTATTTTTTTTTTTTCGAATTTACTGTGAAAAAATCAAAACATTTCATTTCGAACACTCACACAGAACAAACAAAAGCGACAGCAAAACGTTGACAAAATGAAAATAAAAAGCGCAGAAGCAAACAATAAAATATAAGCAAAGTAACAAAATGAAAATGATGCAACATTTTTTTGCATACAATGGCAAAAAATTTACAAATAAATATGCCGTCAAAGGCAATCAAGGACTCGTCGAATGTTCGGCCACAGTTGTCGATATTTGATTTGAAAACATTTTGCAAGGCAGTTCATAAAAAAAAAAATAAATTGACAGTCAAAATGAACTTTATATATATTTTTTGTGCAAAATTGCTTCAAGGCTTGTCAGAAATAAATAAATACAGAAGCAACGACAGCGGCAGTAACAGCAACAATTAAAATATTGGCAGAGAGTTTATTTTAACATTTGTTTTGTTAGTGTTTCATTCGCTGATGGTATTTCAGTTTTTTGTTGTTACAAGTTACAAAGCGATATTTAAAATTGACAGTAAATAGGATTTCTAAGCAAATAAAATTTTTTTCTTCAAAGAGCTTTAGCAGTTAGGATGCAGATATTTTAATTTTCTTTAATTTTAACACTTAACATTTTTTTGCGCTTTTTTTAACGCAGTTACCAGATTGGAAAAATTAAGAAATTAGAGATTTTAATCATACAAAAAGTATAAAGTTTTTACGAGAATATTTTTATTTCATTATGCGACAATTTTATCCGTTTGGTATAGGTATGGAAAAGACATAAAAATAAATTTTATTATTTTTCGTAGATGGATATTTATAAAATTTATTTTTAGTATTTTTATTATATATAAAAATATTTTATTCTTGGTTTTTCATACAGTTATTATTATTCTTTGTATTATATTTACATCTGGCTGAAGGTCTGATTATACTATCAATTTATAATCCATTAAAGAACATGTACAACAAATCAGAGTAAACAGTGAACATCATGTCTTCGGAAAATGCTTACACTATCCTTACAGCAGACTTTGCTATTGACTGCAACAAGCTCGGGCTGTATTAATGCACTTTGTGAGTTAGAAGCTAATTTTAAGTGGAGTTTCACTTACTTTTATTTATATATTAACATTTTCATAAAAAGTTTGTTATGTAGAAAAAATATTTAAATAATAAGTAATTTTTGCATAAAACAAAAGAAGCTTTAACCGATGTTGGATAGACAGACAGCAAGCAGTTAGTCTAGGCTCAGACAGCGAACCTAAGCGAACCTAGGCTTAAGTTTGCCAATATTTGAACATATTAAAGAAGGAGAATGAATTTGATAATGTTTATTTTATGAACCTTAATATTATTTTTACAAAATGAACAATGTAAGAAAAATTAATTATATAAATCTGAAATTTAAATTGAACTCAATAACAGCCCTAAACTCTGTGCATTAAATTTCATTAACATATTTTAATATTATTAATTATTTTATATTATTATTTATAAGTCTAAGTTGTTTACTTATTTTACAACTATTTTATATAAGAATAGTAAACAGCACAAAGTCATGTTGTGGGCATTAAAACTGACAAACTCTGATTGCTATGAAATCTGTAAATTTTTTACTGACCAGACTATTCGCGTCTGTTGAATAGCTGCACTCACCCAGCAGGTCAAAAGTAAAAGGAAATAAAAAATAATCTCGAAATATTTGCTTTATTTTGCAATCAACATCATGCATGCTTCTAAGCTTCAGCAATTTTATTCTGCTTTAAGTTTTTATATTTCTGTGCTGATAGCTGAGATTGAAACCTCTTTTAAACCAGAATCATTCTATTTTAGTTTATCATTTAATCTAACTATTTTATTTAGACATCGTTATGCTTATATTTCTTGAATTGTTGTTGAATTGTTTCAAATTAAAACAGGCTCAAGTCAAATTCGATTATCATTCATTTTCATTCAGCGCTGATAGCAATTTACAACAGCGCCCTCTATTGGCCAATGCTTTAAGCTTTGCACCCACTTAAGAAGCAACACATAACGCATACATAAGTAAAATATGCATCATACATTTATATACTATATAACTACATCCCCATGTAAGTACGATAGATGGAGCTGTTGCTGCTAGCTGTTGTCGTCTTGGGGCCACGGAAACCGTTTAAGGGTCCTGCCAGTCGTATAAAGTTTAATGAGCCGCAATTAATCGTACATGACAACACTATAAAAACGTTTACGAAAAATTATGTACTTTTTTTCCCACTCTCTCTGTCTCTTTCTCTCTGACTGCCGTCATTTCATTTGTTGGAATTTTTTCGCTTTTTTGTTTTTTTGTTTTTTGTTTTTTTTTTTTACTTTTCTTTTGGATTGTTGTAATTGCTGGTGTCTTTGTTGACTGGTATTTTTTTTCTGCTGTTGTTGCTGTTGGCAGTTGTTGTAATTGAGCAGCGTGCCAGACGGCAACGGCAGCAATGCGAGAAATTCATGTGCCAAGAGTAGGCGGCAGGCAGGGCAGACATGCGGAAAATTGTATGCGAATATGCGTAGCATGTGTGGCATGAGGCATGTGGGCATTTGGTGCCACAATGGAGGCGGACTCTGAGCGCACATTATTGTTATTTCTGCTGTTCTTCTTGCTGTGTCTTAACAAGGAATGCTGTTTTTTTTTTTTTTTTTTTTTTTTTTTTCCTTTTCTACACAATTTTTTTCCATTTTGATGAGTGCCTCACCCACTGGAAGGATGCAATTTTTTTCCTCTCAATGGGCGTGCAAAAAACACGAATTT
>JBANCW010000093.1:8953-24507 GCA_037040085.1 Colocasiomyia kotana | reverse complement strand
GACACATGTTGACTACCCCCAAGTAACGGCTCTATGTTAGATACTTTGTATAATGCTACTTTCCATCCATACACTCACCTACTGCTTGTCTTGTGGCTTTAAAATTGTATTCCTTGTTTCGTAATGTTTAAAAAAATGTTTTTTTTTTATTTTAGATAACTTGTGCTGAGCAATTTTGTCTATTGCCGAAAATAGGATTTCGATTCGAATGATTAATCTGTAGATTTAAAAAGCCAAGCCTACTCATTGCATAATATCAAAATAAAACAATAAAACAATGCAAAAATTCCATACGGAAGCTGCAAAAACTATATGTGATACCTTCATATAATTACATAATTAATTGTTAATATACAGTACCGTTATTGGGTATGTATAATGATTTGAATGGTTTATAGCCGTGCTTAACTTGGCAGAAAATTGTGCCAGCCAAGTGAGTATTTTGGCGGCATTTGTTCAAATGTAAACAAAACTAAATAGCGTGTCCGATATCAATAGTTTAAAGTTCTGCAGCGTTTTTATTTGTTTATTTGACTTTTATAGCAATAATACAATAATAAAAATATTAGTATGTAATATAATAAACAGTATAAGTATGTAATTTTAATGTTTGTTGTTGTTTTTTTTTTTTTTTGCATGTAATCGTATGCAAAAACAAAACATTACCAATAAACCCAAAGACAAAAATTTACGATGGATTTGTACATATAACAGAAAACATGAAATTGCATTGGTTAATTGTAAAAAAATCAAAAAAAAAAAAAAAATTAAGTTGCTGCGCTTTGGAACAGTTTTTAGACATTTAAAAACACTGTTATGGGACAATGATCACTGCCCATAACAAAATGACGTATACAATTATCCACAATACGGGATACAAAGCGCTCGGAGACAATGCAGTAATCCAGACGCCAGCCAACATTGCGTGCACGCGCATTGCCCATATATGTCCAAAAGGTGTAGGCACCCGTGCGTTTCGGATACAATTTCCGGAATGTGTCGACGAAGCCAAGGGCCAAGAGTTCAGTCATTTTGGTGCGCTCCTCTATAGTGAATCCAGCATTGCGTGTATTAGTTTTCGGATTGGCCAAATCGATTTCCTGATGTGAAACATTCATGTCCCCACAGATGACTACCGGTTTGAGTGCATCCAGTCTTTTCACATATTCCTGAAATAGTTGCTCCCATCGCATGCGCGGCTCCAGAGTGACAAGCTTGCGACCAGAGTTTGGCACATAAACATTGATCAAATAGAACTTTTCATATTCGGCAGTAATAATGCGACCGACATCGTCAAATTCCTCATTGCCAATGCCATATTCAACATTGATGGGCATCACTTTGCTGTAAATGGCCACGCCTGCATAGCCACCTGGCATGCACAACCAATAGGGATGGTATCCGGGCAGGCGTGCAACTTCATCGGGCAGCTGCTCGTTAACGCATTTGGTTTCCTGCAAATGGTAAGTAAGTAAGTTTATTGAGTTGCTTGTCAAAGATATCGCAATTTACCTGTAGGCAAAGTATATCAGGCTGTTCCAAATCCACAAACTGTAAGCCATTCTTCTTTAGCCAGGCACGCAAGCCAGCTACATTCCAACTCGAAATCTTTAAATTGAACTCTTTGTCTGGCGGCGACACGAAAGCACGTGAGTCGACACCATCATCCGATACAGACTTTTTTACTTTGGATGCTGGAAAACAAAAGTTAAGCACATTTTGCAAGCCTTTTAATATCGCAAGGCCACAGCCAGGCTCTACCAACGTACTTTTGGATCCGTTCACATCATCCGCTTCTATATCCTTGTGCGGCTGTGCACGTTTGCGACCACGAGCTGCAACCGCCTTGCTTTCAACCGGTGCCACTAACTCATCGTTATCGTTTTCCTTTCCTTTAATGATCGCAATTTTGCCACGCTTTTTGCTGGTAATAGGCGCATCAACTTTCAGGTCCATTTGCTCCTCATTCGATTTTTTAGTTCGCTGTCTTTTTAAAGCCACTGCCGGCTCGGTGGCTTCCGAATTGCTCTGTTCAACTGTCTTTTTAGCGCGTTTTTTTGTCGTTGGGGCGGGATTCGACTCCTCATCTTTCTCTGCCTCTAGCACTTCGGTTATTTCGGAATCAGCCAAACGTTTGGTGCCACGTCCACGTGGCTTTATTGTCGTTACAGCCTCAGACACTGGTTTTTCGGACTTTTTTGTTTTTGACGTACCTTTCTTCGCCAAAGTTTCAGACGTAGACTCTTGTGTAATAGATTGCTGCGCTGGCCCCGGCTGAGTTATTACTGCGTCAAGTACGACTTCAACTTTTTTGCGTCCTCGCCCTTTGGATATCTTTGCTTCGACCACAACCGGCTCCGACAGTTCCAAGGCTAGTGTTTGTTCTTTCTTAATTCGCGACTTTAAAGGCTTAATAAGCTGTGAGTCTGCCATATCTGTTTTCAATGCGTCATCAACCGTTTTTTTACCACGAACCTTTGACTTTGGGGCTGGCATCTCGTTAGCTACTTCACTCTCAGCATCCTTCAGCTGCTTCTTCTTGCCACGCGCAGCTGGCTTTTTAGCAGCAATTTTCAACTCATTTGCATCAATGTCTTCTACATCAACTTCTACAACTGGTGTAGCTTTTTTAGCACGCGATTTGCTTTTGCTTGCTGGGAGTTGTGTGTCAGCCACCAAGCCATTGCTAGTTGCAGACGCCGGGTTTTCATCTGCATTATGTTTTACCGGTGCCAGCTCAAAAGCCGGTTGCTTTTTCGTTGCTTTTGGACGCGGCATTGATGTTTTATAGTTTACGAAATGCGCACTTCAGGAAACGACAAAACACAATGAGATATATTTTTCTTCTTCAACTATTTTGTACACTCAAACCTACCTAATCGCGTACAAGCCAAGCGCTGCGCGGGCAATGTGCGCAGTGTTGCCATTTATTGAATGGCGGCGGGGGTTAAAATTTAATTTTTCTATGATTAATAAGAAGCGTTTACCTATATTTTATATCGAACATTATAGATATACCAAACAAATATTAAAAAAGACTCTAAAAATAATTATATAAAATAATATGTCAAAGAAACAAGCTCAACAACTATATTTTAAATAATATATACGTATAAATAAAATATAACATTTATTAAATATCTATATTATATATAACTTAATTTGCCCGAATCTGTGCAGGGGTTGACTGGAGACAAGAATTTAATTTATATAACATAATACATATATGTATATGTATTTCGATTTTTCTAGTCTATTTTAATGTCTGGATCTATTTGACGCTAATAAAATGGCAGCACTGAATAATTGGCGGTCAGTCAGTTTCTAAGTAATATACAACCAATCGTAGCAGCGCGCCTTTTGCAACATGAAAAAACATCGTTTACCAATACTGAAAAATCGTATGTTTTTTTTTTAGAACGCCATCCCCGCTGTTGCAACATTTTAAAAGTTTACCAATAATCAAGAGATTTATAGAGAAAATTTTGATTCAGTTTGCATATTTGACAATAAAATTATATTTACCTTTAAGGTAGAAATACAGTGAACATAATTTTTGGACAATCTCACAGAGAAACAAGGAGTGCGTGCCAATCTAATAATAATAAAAAAAAAAAAAAAAACATCTGAAATGCCAAGCGAAATAATTACGCTGCAGTTGGGTCAATGCGGCAATCAAAGTTGGTGTATTTTATGGTATATTTGATTATGTATATTATAATATTCATATCATTAATATCTTAAGTTGGCTTCGAGTTTTGGAAGCGGCTATGCTTAGAACACGGCATATCACCGAATGGTGTGCTTGAAGACTTTGCCACAGATGGCATGGATCGCAAGGATGTATTCTTTTATCAGGCCGATGACGATCATTATATACCACGGGCGGTGCTTTTGGACCTAGAGCCGCGCGTGATAAACACCATTATGGGATCCGCATATTCAAAAGTGAGTCGTCATCACTCTTTATTGTTGCGGTTTTGGAGATGTTTCATATTGACTATTTATACAGCTGTACAACCCTGAGAATGTGTATTTATCAAAGCATGGCGGCGGTGCTGGTAACAACTGGGCATCAGGTTACAGTCAAGGCGAAAAGTTACAAGAAGAAATTTTTGACATTATTGATAGAGAAGCTGATGGCAGCGATTCTCTCGAAGGATTTATATTATGCCATTCAATTGCTGGTGGCACTGGGTCAGGCATGGGCTCTTTTATAATGGAACGTATTGCAGATCGTTATCCAAAGAAACTCATACAGACATTCAGCGTTTTTCCTAATCAAGATGAAATTAGTGATGTTGTAGTACAGCCATATAACTCAATGTTAACCCTGCGTCGTCTCACCAGCGCCGCTGACAGCGTTGTCGTTCTAGATAATACGGCACTAAATCGTATCGCCGCTGATCGTTTGCACATTCAAAACCCAAGCTTTACACAAATCAACACTTTGGTGTCGACTATTATGTCTGTCAGCACAACCACTTTGCGATATCCCTCTTATATGAACAACAATCTCATTGGATTGACAGCACCCTTGATACCAACGCCGCAATTGCATTTCTTGATGACTGGATATACCCCGTTAACAAGCGATGCAGATCTTAATAATCACGTGAGTTGAATTTTTGCTTGTTGCTGTAACGATATAAGATTAAATTAAATTTCATTCGCATAGACTGTAAACGTGCGTAAGACCACTGTGCTGGATGTAATGCGACGTTTGCTACAGCCAAAAAACATGATGGTCTCTACGGGCCCTGACAAGTCTAATCATCATTGTTATATATCCATACTTAATATTATTCAAGGTGAGGTGGATCCCACTCAAGTACATAAGTCATTGCAACGCATACGTGAAAGAAAGATGGCACAGTTCATACCTTGGGGACCAACCTCCATACAAGTTGCTTTATCACGTTCATCTCCCTACGTGCAAAGCAATCATCGAGTATCTGGTCTTATGTTAGCCAACCACACGAGCATTTGTTCTCTTTTCGAACGTACTTTGAACCAGTATGACAAGTTACGAAAACGAGGCGCTTTTCTTGATCAATTTCGTCGTGAAGAAATCTTTAAGGACGACCTAAATGAACTGGATGAGTCACGCGATGTGGTAGATTGCTTGGTACAAGAGTATGAAGCAGCTACACGCGTTGACTATTTGCAGTTTTCCGCTAAACGCGAAGCCAGAAACTATGGCGATGGCAGGTCTGAGGCTGACTGTAAGTCCGCTGATGGCGTCTCAATATAAAATATATTTTACATGTGCCACAAACGTGCCATTGCCGAGCATTTATGCTATTCACTCATTCAAATGTGTGCAGTTTCTTATTTTATTTATATTTTATTATAAAGACGCAAGGAATGGAATTCTCTGAAGAGTATTGACTAACGATAAATCGTTTTAAATAATTTCAGTGACACTGTATTTAACAGATCTAACTCTAAGCCGTTGTGCTATGTGCTAATAAATATATTTTAAAAGTTTTAAAATATAGTTTGAACCATAACTGTTAATCAATCTCCAAGGCATCATCATCGCAAAATTTTGAGTATTAAGGCAAACCATGTTAATTCTTATCGGAAATGAAATGTGCTTTTCAGGATTGTTTTGTCGGTGCAAAAGAAAACTCAGCTACACAACGTATTCTACCTATATTTGCAATGCCAATAATAAAATTAATTGCCATCCATCGATAAAAACGGATTCATTGTTTATCGAAATATTCGCCATAATGCTGAATAAACCTTTTCGATGTGGACAAGCAAATTGTCAAATGAATGGTTTTTATGGCATCATCCCTTATGCATGTATGTAAAACGAATACTTTTGTTGAATAAAAATTAGAGTAAATTTAGTTTCACAGCTCCAGTAGAATACCGGAGCGGAATTTGGAACATGTTTCTTTTGTAATATTTTTTTAGATGTTAAACTACAAATTTAATTTATCAATTAAATGTAAAATTTATAGCACAAGAAAAATTATGAAAAAATTAGATTTCAACGTTCTTTTAAAGATCGATCAAAATTAATCGATGATTTGAGAATAGATTTTCCCAGCACTTTTTTTTAAGGCTTGCCACAAATTTGAGACGGGAACAAGACGGATTTACTTTTGCTTATTGAAAAGAAATATATAACTTAATTTAAAATAATCATAATTCTGGATCATATAAATTATCTAATTTGTCTTGCAATCAAACTTTATAAACAGCCAAAAACAAATGTAAAATTTCGCAGCCAGCGTTGTTCAACACTTTATATTTCATTGTTCGACACATATTGACTTCATTTTTATTTTTGTTATTAATTTTTTAACCAATTTTATCATTACATCCATATTGCATTCCCTAATATATTTAATGGAGGCCAGTACGGATGAAAGTGAATGTGATAAAAGTGCTCAAAACATTAAGACGTTCGCTGTAATAGACTTGGAAACAACCAATTTGCCATCGCAAAGTTTTCGAGTTGCAATAACAGAACTCTGTATTTATGCATTTGATGCTGAAATCCTTAGCAACAATGAACATAATGATAATACGACCAACAATACACCGGCAAAGATTCCTGTATTTCCGCGGGTTATGCACAAATTAAATCTATTTTTTCGGCCGGGTATGATGGTGCATCCGACAGCGGCAGATCTCACAGGTTGTAGTAGTTTTATTAAATTACATATCAAATGACTCATACATATGTATGTAATGCATAATTAAAAACTATTTTCTAACAGGCTTAAACAATGATCTATTGGAACGTGAATCAAAGCTGGATAATAATGCGGCTGAGATGATAATTGGATTTTTGAGGCATCTGCCAGCTCCAGTCTGCCTAGTGGCTCATAACGGCTGGTACTTTGATTTCCCAACTGTCAAGAAAGCATTTAACAAGCTGAAGATGCAGTTGCCGGATGGTATACGCTGCGTAGATTCGTTGCGTGCTTTTCTTGAAATTGACGACATACGAATGAATAGTAAATTCACAGCAAACGTGCCTATGTCTGAATCAACTATAGAGAAACCAGTGAATGAAGAGGTGACCGAGTTACTTGATTCAAACGAAATTGACTGGTGTAGACGAAATGAAACTACTCCGAAGCGTCCTAAACTGTCGCATACAGCTGCCGCTGCTAAGCGCAAATCACTTGCTGACAATGTTTATAGTAATGGGGGCACTTTAACCCCCCAACCGTGTGGCCATCCACGTGATTTACGGTCGCGCCGTCAACTTTTCAGTGGATTTAATTGCGTAAAATCCAAACGTTACCCGCCAAAAAATCAATACAGGCTGGAGAATATATTCAATCGCATTTTTCAACAGACCATTCCTGATGCACATCGTGCCGAGTCAGATGTACATATGTTAACAAAGTTGCTGCAGCACTACGGTACGGACTTTCTAGCCTTTGCCGAAGAACAATGCATTCCGTTCGCTAATGTTGTTCCGATTGGTGAATCATCGAATCATAATTGATGATCATATTAATTGCATGCATTTTTAATCTGATATTTTGAATTTTGACGTTTCAAATATTTTCTTTACATATAATAAATTTATATTTTTTATACCTGTAAAATAAAGTGCAATATTAAAAAAACGAAAAATCATAATCTTTTTTTACAATGTTGCGTAATTCGCAACCTTGAATTAGAATTAGCAAATTCATTTAGAAACAAAAATAAATTAAATTTTTTATTTGTATTTGTATATGTATTTTGTGTAGTATTAACATAGTTTTATTTATTATTTTTTTGAATTGCTTATAATTAATGTTAATATAAATTAAATGTACGTATATATATGTAACATAATAGAAATGTTGAGAGCTTTAAATCTAGCTAGAGTATGCAAAGTGACATTTCCATTATCTATGCATGTGTGTGAGTGTGTTTTATATTATGTAAAAGTGTGAATGCATCGTTAATTCTACTTATAACCATTTGCTCTTGATTCTCCTCCACATTGTAGGTATATATTTACATGTATATATAATTAATATTCATTTCTTCATTTAATTAAATCTTACTTATTACATATCGTATGTACTAACATGCATATCTACACATTTGTATACAATTAAAGTGAGAATTTATTGTTTAAAAGCTTTTAAGACCTGTTTTACATTGACCACAGCACCATATGCTGTATGTGCAGTGTAAAATTTAACAAAAGTTAAAAACTACGATTTTATACACAAAATGCTTAAATTTGATGAATCGATTGCTTTCAATGTAAATTTGTTGTGTGGTGCCTTAATCAGAAATTAATAGTACAAAACTTATAAAATAAAATTTTAGAGATATTCACATTTTTTTTATATGTTCATGTATGCTGGTTGTATAAAATCTTTTGTGTAATCAACTACAATACACTTGGGTTTTAAAACCAGATTCAAAGCAATGCGCCTAAAAACTAATCTATGTATTTACAAAAAAATAATAAATAAAAATAGAATATTCATCGCCTCTAGTTGAATTGCAGAACTTGACAAAGATAACAAGATCGTCTAAATACTATAAAGACGATCAGGCGTTGCTCAACATCACCAGATTACTAATATAGCAAGTCGATGTGAATGTGCCTCACGTTTGTGTGCGTCGATCGTAGTCGCTGCGCCTATAATCTGGCGGATAATCGCGTGTCATTATGGGATAACCGCGGGGATCTGTGCGATAGCTTGGCGGCGGTAGCGGCAGCGCTGGCATTGCACCATTGGCCGCATAATAATTGGGCGGCAGGTAGTGATTTGAGTAGGCATGCGGCGGCAAATGTGCGGGTGGATATCTGTTAAATGGACAGCATTGTTTAAAAGTCAGTTATAAACATTTCTATTTACGAAAAATTACAACTAACCTGCGTTTGTCCGGTCGCCGTTCTCGCTCGCGATGATCTCGATGATAGCTTACGGGTCCACTGCTGCGATTATAACTATCGTAACGCTCGCGTTTGTATTCCGGATTATACCTAAGCGGGCGATAAAAATGTCAATAAAAACAAAGCAAAAAATTAAGCATTTTAACAAAATGTCCTACCGATCACGTGAATGCCAGCGATCCATTTCCATAGCGCCACTGCCACTGGGCAATGGCAATGGTTCATAGCGGCCACGGCTATTCGGTGCCGATGGCGAATTGAGCGCAGCGCGGCGACCGCTGGCATCATAGCCGCTGCCACTATTTGCATAATAATCATCGCGATGATGCTTCTTGCGCTCCTCATGACTAGCAGCATGCCGTGTGCTATCTGTGTTGAATCGCTTGAAGGACATTGATTTCAAGTTGTCACTTATGCCGCCAGAACTGCCCATTGCTCCAATGCATGTGGCGTCCACATCATTCTCATCGCGTTTCCGTTTCAATGGCGATTCTAGGCCAAAACGGCGCACAGTTTTCTCATTTGAAACTGGTGTTCCGCTGCCATAACGTGCCTGGGCATTGTTTCGATCACGTGCCCTGTCTTTATCCTTTTTCTTCTTTTTGCTACCCTTGTCACGCTCCTTCTCTGCACGTGTGCCATTCTCGGCGCGCTTCGACTTGGCACCACTGCTTTTGTTGACCGCAGCATCTGCTGTATCATCTGCAGTGTCGCCAGTCGACGTCTTTTGCTTTAATGCGTGTTTGTAGATTTTAAACAGCCGTTTCGCATCCAATTCGGTGAACTTTGACACAAAGTACCATAGATTGCTGCGCCATTCTTTTTTCTCAGGCTCTCCATACGGCAGCAAGCACACGTCGATTTGCTTGCCAATCTGCAGCAGACACTCACGTGTGTGCTGCAACTGATCTTGGTCTGAAAGACTAGCATCGGGTTGATCCAGCGCCTTGAGTGCCTTCTTCACAGGTCGCATCTTCTCCTTGCACTCATTAAATATGCTCGGATCCAAATCGCCCAGTACTTCAAGGGCGCGTGGCTCATTGTTCGCGGTAAAATGCATTGGTTTGTTGCCATTGTTGTCCGATGCGGTGGACTTTTTGGCGCGTGCCTTTGATTTCTTTTTCTTTCCGCTAGCAATGGTGCTATCCAATGCTGGTGAACCAGTAGCATCTGGACCAGCATCTGTCTTGGAAGTGCTATCACGATTACGCGTCTTTCGTTCTGCATGTGCTTCATCAGCCATCTGAGCACTCTCGTCGCCAACATTTACATGGGATTCGCTTAGCTGACGCAATTTACGTTCCGGCGTCAGTGTAGCCGCAGTGGAAGTATTACTGGCACTGGTCTTTATCTCATTGGTGCGCAATTTGCGGGGACGTTGCTGCCGCCTTTTGTCCTCTTTCTTGAGCTGAACATTCTTCTTAATGATTTTTAGCAGGTACTCGGCACGCGATTGCAAATGTTTGGCCTGCGGCTTGCGTGCATCATTGGGCAAAATCTTTTCGGTCAGCTTTAGTGTGGGATCTATTTTCATTTGCTCCCATGAGCCGATGCCGTACTGGTAAATGCCGCATAGCAGCTTGGTGTCCTCGTCTACGCCCCAGTCCACATCAAAGTTGGCCGGTCGCGTCTTAAGATTAAATATCCACTGGTTTCGTTCATTCGCAGTGTGCGGCATAATCTCATTAAGCGGTTGCAGCTCCTCCTCGCAGGCCAACAGCGTTTTAGCATTGAATGAGACTCCACCAAGCTTGACGGAGTATGTGGCACGAGTACGCCTCTGCTTGCCCTGCTCATCGGCGCCGACGGGAGCGACGGTCACAGTCTTTGTTTCTTCCTCCTTGTGCTCGTCCAGAAATTGCACGCAACGATCATGCAATAGCTCACCAATGCGCTTTAGATCAGCCAGTGGTTTCTCTTGCAGCTCGGCATCACAAGCAATAGCTTCAAGGCGCAATAGAGGTGCAGGAAACTTCTTATAGCTACGTATGAAGCGACGGAGTTCGGCATCGGTAAAGCCAGTTATCTTTTCTTTGAGCGCAGGGCGTCCTCGTTTTCTTGGTCTACCCTCTTCACCACTGCCATCTGAACCCATCTCATAATCGGAATCTGCCGAATCGTCCCCTTGTTTCGATTTGGTACCCTTACCGCCGCGCTTGGCGGAATCATTTTGATTCGTTTTGGCAGTTTTTCGTCGCGGAGGTAAATAAAGATCTTCCATTTCTTTGGCGCGCTCCTGATCCTCGATCTCTTTACGGTAATTCTCGGGTATGATATCATACCAGTCTTTGCTGTCATCTTCATCTTCATTGCCATTATCCATTTCTTTGGAGGGATCGGCAGGTTCCTCCTCAAATGCTGCTATGCTGGCAACCTTAAAAGCGGACAATAAATCATCGCCAGGCATTTCTGGATCCTCATTTCGTGTTTCGGCACGCCGCAGTATTTCGTCAATATCACAAACTAATTCATCATCATTTTCTTGCTCGTCCTTGAACAGCTCTTCAGCACCAAACTTCAATATGGCTGATAAGTCATCCTTATTAAACGGATTCGAATTTGAAGAGTTGCCTCCTCCGCTTTTATCCAATACAGTTCGACCCGTTGTATCCATACGCTGTATGACCAAATGGTCGAGCACCATCTTCTGCTTGGCACGTTCCACAATTTGTTCCTCCACCGAACGCGCCGTTACCAGTCGATAAATATTTACCTGATTCTTTTGGCCAATGCGGTGAGCACGCGCCTGTGCCTGCAGATCATTTTGGGGATTCCAGTCAGAGTCAAATATGATGACAGTGTCGGCTGTGGCCAAATTAATGCCCAAACCACCAGCACGCGTTGAAAGCAAAAAGCAAAAATCTTGGCTACCCTCAGCATTAAAATGGTCCAGCGCTTGGCGACGCATTTCTCCCTTGATGCTGCCATCCAGCCGTTGAAAAGAAAAATGCCGCTTCTGGAGGTAATCTGCCAGCACATCCAGCATACGCACCATCTGAGAAAAAATGAGCACCCGATGACCGGTCTCCTTCAATCGGCACAACAGCTTGTCAAGCAACACCAACTTGCCAGAACCCTTGAGCAGCAATTGCAGCGACTCGTCCTGCTGCAGGCCCATCAACTCAAACTCGGATGGCCGTATTAGCGCTGCATGATTGCAGCATTTCTTTAGCTCAATGACAATATTCAGAAATGTTGATGTCGAGCCGCGCTTGCCCTTGCGTAGTGCGTCAAAGTTCTTGGTGAGTATCCATTTGTAGTACTGCTTTTGCAGCGAAGTCATTTCAACACGTAGTATTTGCTCAACTTTGGCTGGCAGTGATTTTTCAACATCCTTTTTCACACGTCGCAATATATACGGTTCCAGTTGCTGATGCAATTTCGTGTAACCCTTTTCGGCTGCATTACCATGATCTGATTCGAAATTTTCCCACGTATCAAATTTGGGTGGCATTATGAAATGCAGCAACGCCCACAGCTCCTTCAGTGAGTTCTGGAGCGGCGTGCCAGTGATTAGGAGCCTATGATTTGTGTCAAACTCTTTGAGAGACTTGTATAGCAGTGAATCGTCGTTTTTCAAACGATGCGCCTCATCTACCAGCAGCGCTGCCCACTGTAATGTGCCAAGAAACTGTTTGTCCTTGAGGACAATCTCATAAGTAGTGAGAATGCAGTTAAATTTCAGTCTTTTTGATCCTTCAAACAGCCACTCGTATTGCTGGATCATTTCGCGCGATCTGACGTCACCCAAATATGTGACCACATTCATGTCCGGCGCCCAGAGATCAAATTCACGCTGCCACGCTGTCATTGTGCTAAGTGGAACTACGCATAAGAACGGCCCGTATAGATGATGCAGCTTAAAAAGAGAATAAAGGAAGCATATGGTTTGAATTGTCTTTCCAAGACCCATTTCATCAGCCAGTATCACTGAGTTTTCCTTGCACCAAGAGTGTAAGAGCCAATTGAGACCGTCCATTTGGTAGTCGCGCAGCGTAAGACCCTCTGCTAAAAAGTCTGGCTGCAATTTAATGCGTGAGAACTTCGGCCTATATTTGAGCACTCTACAATGACGTGAAGGTGTACACTTTGAGAATTCACGCTCATTATATTGCTCAACACAACGTGTCCACTTTCGAAGCACAAGACTAGCATCCTCCCACGTTGACTCAGCATAGGGCAGCGACTGCCACTTGCACAGGTACTCCTCACTGCCGCCTTCTGGTTTTTGACCTTGCGCAATAATGCGATCCACATAATTGTATGACTTTAGCAGATCGTTTTGCAGTTCCAGTTGGCATTCGAAATAGTCAATATCCTCAGGTCCAGCATAGCGACGCCAACAGGCCGTCTCCTGCTCCTTCTTTATAAAATTATCCAGCTTTTTCATGCCCTTTGCCTTCATTTCTCGAAGCGTTACATCCGACTCCCATGTGTTGTGTATGTAAGACCAGCCTTTCCACTTGATTAGATATTGCACTTCTGTTTGCGAAGAGTCAGCCTCATCGAAGCCGGTATTCGGATCCAAGCCGCTCTCTTCAATGGCATAGATGGTTGTTTGATTGCCAGTGCAACCCTTCTTTCCCATACGCTGGGCAAGGATGCGTTCAATGGTTTCACATTTTTCTTCCTCAGCGGCTGCTGCCGCCTGACTCTCATCGTATTCGAACTCTAATAAATCTTCCGAGTCAGTGGCTTCATCTTCAGATGCCTCTTTATAACTGACAGCAGCAGCATTCCGACGTGTGGCACAACTGCTTTAAAACAATTTTCCAAAAGTTCAGTTTAGCATAAAAGGCTGTCGACTGCAAACAAAAAAAAAAAAAAAAAAAAAAACAAAGGAAACCTACCGCTTGTGTTCATCATCATCGTCGGTCTCCTCGGAACTAAAGGACTTTACTCGGCGGCGCTGCTGCAATGACTTATTGTTGCTCGACTTTGCTGCCGTAGAAGTCTTACGCTTCTGTGTGGTTGCCGCTTCATCACTGTCCGCATCGCTCTCGTCGCTTTCATCGGAATCCCATCTACAACAAAAAGGCAGCTTTAACTTTAAATTGCCATTTGATTGGATTGTTTGCCCTTACGTTTGTTTTTTCTTCTTTTTCGCAGGCGGCGGTCGTTTTGATTTATCGATTGCCCCTCTCCGTGCTTGGCGTGTGGCACGTTTGGGTTTATAATCGTCTTCTTCATCTTCCTGTTTTAGGTAAACAAATCAATTTTAAAGGGTTTAAATGCGTTTAGCTATTTGTCCAACATACGCTGCTCGAGCTGGATGATGTGGGCGATGCATTGGCGGAACTGTCGCTAGCATCGTCTTCCTCATCGTCATCTTCGCTCTTGGCTGCATCAGCAGAAGCCTCGCTCCCGCTGTCCTCTTCAGCAATTGTGGTTGCCATTTTCTGCGTTTGCTGGACTTGCACTTGCATTTCCTCATCATCGTTTTCATCCTGGTCATCATCATCGTCATCGGCACCGTCTTTCGTACCCGATCTGCCTGATGATGATGACGTTCCGCTGGTATTTGGGTTACTAGACACTGACTGTGTTGTGGTATTGGCTCTGCCAGTATCGTTGTCTGCATCACTGTCGGAATCACTGTCACTCGATCCACTCGAGCTTTCGTTGTCATCCGTAAAGCCATTTGTTTTGGTATCGGCCTGTGCCGCCGCGGCAGTTGGTGGAAAACCAGCCACCGATTTTGTTGGTAGCAGTGATTCGCTCTCTTCCTGTGGTTCCGGTGAGCTCTGTCCATCACTGGAATTACCTGAGGAACTGTCTGAATCGGAATCTGAGCCGGAGGAACCACTGCCACTGCCACTGCCACTGCCGCTGTTGTCTGTGCCATTAGCTTCATCACGTATGTCATCTTGTTCGTCTGATCCTATACTATGCGCGGATTCATTGACTACCTATTTAACAGTCATGAAAACATTTATGAATAAAGATATTCACCATGACTGAAAGCAGTACATATCTTTCGGGTGATCAAATTACAAAAAAAAATCCCATTTTTACCACCAATGTTGCTTTGATAGTAAACGGACACATCACAATATCGTGGATGGACAGCTAAAACACTTATCAAATTCATGACAGATTTCAGAATGTATACTGAAGGTACTTCACATTGATTTACTATGAATAAAAAATATATTGCATTATATACTCCAATCTTTCAAGGTCAAAATTCTTTATTCCCACTGCAGCCCGATTGGTTTTACCTACTTAATATTTCACTAATAAACGGACCAAATTGCGTTATACGAACACTTAATGGTACCATGTAAGCTGATTATAATAAATTGCCTGTTTTAGACAATTGGATGAAAACCAATCCTGGCCGGTATGTACTGCTATTGTGGAATAGGCTTCAAAGCTTTTGAAAATATAACTATATTTAATTTGTCTTGTTAATACTGAGGATTATGATGTATTAAATGAATAAGCACCATGGTAATGGGATAATTGCGTTCATAAAGGCTTCATGTCATGCCAATCCTCTCAAGCATCGCAGTTTAGCTACTCGATGTTATGAATATTTCCAATTAATTTCTTTTATATGGCATTAATATGCACCATAGTAAACGTACACAGCGGCATTGTAGCAAAATACATGGATAAATCATTTCCACGTAATCCTGGCCAGAAAAATCGTTTAAATTATTGAAAAGGC